>CM053265.1:47204002-47244694 GCA_028583415.1 Protea cynaroides
ATAGTATCCATACCTGAGAATTATGCTTGTTTCTCTGAAGCCTTCTCTTTGATATTCTTCTCCACTTTCCCTCTCTTCTCTTTCTTTTCTCCTTCTCTTCTCTTTATCTCAATCCAATTAGGGTTCTAAAAGGAGTGAAAGAGGCTTAGGGACGTCCTATTTATAGAGTAGAAACTTCCAAAATAAGTCCCATTGAGATTAGGAAAGAATCCCATTAAAATTTGGAAAGTTCCTAATTCACGGTTTCTGTCGGCAGACTGGGGGTGATGAGGGGGTCAGAGATCCCGTCGACCACTGATTCTAAAATGTCCGACCCCCGATTAAAAACTCAGGGTCTAACTTTTATACTGGGTGGTCCGACCCTGCCTTGCTGGGTATGCGACCCTCCCCCTTATTTAAATGTTTTTGGGTAAGTTTAATACCTGGGATCGTAATCTCCCTCACGTACTTGATCCATTTGGCTGGACCATGACGGGTAGACCTGGTTCAAAGTGTTAAGACCAAGTTAGTTCGATACGGTTCTTACAACTTCCCCCTACTTATAAAATTTTCATCCTCAAAATTGCACATACCTTCCGAGTCAAATAATTGAGGATATTGCCTTCGCATAGCATTCTCTTCTTCCCATGTGATTTCTTCTATATCTCTACTTCTCTAGGTGACCTTAACATAATAGATATCACAGTTGCGTAGTCGTTGAACCTTCCGACCAGTGATTTTCGTTGGTGCTACTTCAAATGTCAAATCTTCAGTCAAATCAAGTAAGTCTATTGTCAAGACGTGCGTCGGATCCTTAACATACTTCTTCAATAAGGAAATGTAAAATACGTCATGCACACTTGACATAGATGGTGGTAGTGCTAACTGGTAAGCCACTTTCCCACGCTTAGCTATAATCTCATATGGCCCGACATATCTTGGACTTAGTTTCCCTTTCTGTCCGAACCGTTTCAATCCACGCATAGGCGATACTTTTAAGAATACTTTATCACCCACGATGAACTCAAGGTCTCAGCGTCGGGTATCGGCATATTGCTTCTGACGACTCTGAGCTGTTCTCACTCTTTCTTTGATAATGTCGACCACTCGACAAGTCTCTTCAATAAATTCTGGTCCAACAATACTACGTTCCCCAACTTCATTCCAAAACAGAGGAGTTCGACACTTTCTGCCATACAGTGCTTCATAGGGTGACATCTGTATAGTAGCCTGATAGCTATTATTATAAGCGAACTCAATCAGTGACAACTTTTCATCCCATGATCCTTTAAAATCAATTACACATGCTCGATGCATATCCTCTAGAATCTGAATTGTACGCTCTGACTGTGGGTGGAATGCAGTACTATACTTCAATGTTGTACCCATAGCCTTTTGCAATCCTTCCCAAAATTTTGAAGTAAATCGTGGATCTCTGTCGAAAACAATGCTTTCAGGTACACCGTGTAATCGCATAATTTTATCCACATACAACTTAGCTAACCTCTCCAGTGTATACTGAGGTCGTATAGGTATAAAGTGAGCTGTTTTAGTGAGGCGGTCTACAATCACCCAAACTGCGTCAACTACCCGAGGAGTTAATGGTAATCCTGTGACGAAGTCCATAGTAATGCAGTTCCATTTCCATGCTGGTTCCGGTAACGGCTGTAATAGTCCTGCTGGTCATTGTCGTTCAGCCTTTATTTTCTAACAATTTAGGCATTGAGATACGAACTTAGCTACTTCTGCTATCATTCCTCTCCACCAATATAATTTCTTTAGATCATGATACATTTTTGTACTTCCAGGATGTATCGAATAGATGGTGGTATGGGCTTCTTTCATCAATCGGTGTCTAATGTCCAAGCTTTCTGTTTCGGGTACACATATTCTTCCTTTGTATTTCAGTACCTTTTCTTCGTCCAAGATGAACTCAGGGTTAGTTCTACCTTTTTCAATGTCCTCTTGTACCGTTCTTAGGTAAGGATCTGATTTGATAGCTGTCTTTACTTCATTAACTATATCCGGTAAAATCTTCAATGCGGCGAACATATTTGAAAACCGATGAATAAATCCTTGGTTGGATGATCCATTTGGTGCATCTATCACAAACTGGTCATTACCGTGCTTGAATACCTTTCTGGTAGTACACATTGCGGCGGTTGTGATAACCTCTCCCTGAGATTTTATCATTGCCTTTCTACTCGAGCATCGACTACTACATTAGCTTTCCCCGGATGATACTGGATATCACAATCATTGTCTTTCAATAGTTCCAGTCATCTTCTTTGTCTCATATTCAGCTCCTTCTGATTAAATAGATAAGTAAGACTTTTATGGTCTGATTTAATCTAAAACTTCTCCCCGTACAGATAATGTCTCCATATTTTGACAGCAAGTACTACTACCGCTAGTTCCAAATCATGTGTAGGATAGTTCTTCTCATGTATCTTCAGTTGTCTTGAGGCATAAGCAATTACTTGTTCTCCTTGCATAAGTACACTCATAATCCTAGTCCTGACGCATCGGTGTACAAGATAAATGGTTGTCCTGGAATCAGGATGGTCAAGATTGGAACTGATATCAATCTACCCTTCAAGGTTTGGAAACTCTTCTCGCATTTGTCCGTCAAAACAAACTTTTCGCCCTTCTTAGTCAAACTGATAAGATGTACGATAATTTGGGAATAGTCTTCCACAAATCATCAATAATACCCAGCTAGACCCAGAAAACTTTTAATTTCTGCAACGCTCTTCGGTGCTTCCAACTTTACAATAGCCTTGATCTTGCTGGGATCCACTTTAATTCCTTCAGCGGATACTACATGGCCTAGAAATGCGACTTCCTTTAGCGAAAACTCACACTTTGTAAATTTGGCATAGAGCTTTTCCCTCCGTAGTCGCTGCAGAGCGGTGTTTAGATTCTTGACATGTGTTTCCTCATCTTTGGAGTAGACTAATATGTCATCAATGAATACAATAACCGACGTATCCAACATGTCGTGGAAAACCCAGTTCATAAGTTCCATAAAGGTTGCTGGTGCGTTTGTCAATCCAAAAGACATGACCAAAAATTCATAATGTCCATATCTGGTCCTGAATGCTGTCTTGGGATTATCACCGTCTTTAATCTTTAACTAATGGTAGCCTGACCGAAGATCAATCATTGAGAACACTTTGGCACCCTACAACTGATCGAACAGGTCATCGATCCGAGGTAATGGATACTGATTCTTGATTGTCAGTTTATTTAGTTCTCGGTAGTCTATACACAAGCGAACGCTACCGTCCTTCTTCTTCACGAATAATACTGGCGCTCCCCATGGTGATATGCTAGGGTGAATGTAACCCTTGTCCAGTAGTTCTTGTAGTTATACTTTCAATTCTTTCAGTTCAGTAGGAGCCATTAGATAAGGTGCTTTCGATACTGGTGCGGCTCCAGGTATAAGATCTATAACAAACTCTGTAGCTCGGTCGGGGGGTAATCCTGGTAATTCTTCAGAAAATACGTCTGGATAGTCCTGCACGACATCAATATCTTCCATTCGTGGAGCTTCCTGGTAAAGTCGACCACATATACTAAATACCCGACTGCTCCTTTCTCAAAGCACTTCTTAGCCTTTAGCACCAAGAGTATGAGCTTTCGTTTACGGGGAAGTTCTGTTCCCGAAAAACTGAACTCTGCTCCTTCCTTGTCTTTAAATGTCAGCTTCTTTTCGGCACACAATAGGTTTACAGAATGCTGAACTAACCAGTCCATTCCCAAGATGACGTCAAAGTCTGCCATCTCAAGTTGGATCAAGGTTGCATCCAAGGTCTTTTCATCAATAAGAACTGGACATGGTCTATAACCTTTTTCTAACTCAACTTCTAATCCCATAGGTGATCGTACAAGTAGCTTGTAGTCTAAGGATTTAAGGGGTAGATTTAACTTCTTTCCAAATGCCACAGATATAAAGGAATGAGTAGCTCCTGAATCAAAGATTACTCTGGCGGGAATGCCATTAATAGGTACGATACCTATGATTTGTTTTGGTTTAGTCTACATGCTCATATAATGTAATACAACTAACTAAAAAATTTAAGTCATACCTGTGAACACATCAGACAATGCGGCAGCATCCTCAGATGTAACTGCGTAAACTCATCCTTGATGTAGCTGTTTCTTGGGCTTAGGACATTCCCTTGCTATATGTCCCACTTGGTTGTAGTTAAAACATTTATCCCTTCAGTAATTGGCTTGTGTTGTTGTTGAACTATGGGAGTAGTCTTGGTTGCAGTGGTAAAGCCTTGAGCACGGAAGGGTTTGAATGTCTTGTTATTCCCTCCATTATAAGAATTTCCAGATGGCCTTTTTATACCTCTGTTTTGCATGAAATAACTCTCCTTCTGGCTCGATTCTATAACTCGAGCAATTTGGCCCGCTTCATTATAGATTTTCTTTTCATGTCCCAGAACGTGCTCGCGGATGCTTCCCCTAAGTCCCATGATGAACCTTCGGGTCTTTGTGTTTTCTTCTTGCATACTGGTGGGTGCAAAGAAGAACAACTCTTCATAACGCTGTTGATACGCATCCACGGTCATCTGCCCCTGATATAAACTCAAGAACTCTCTTTCCATTGAATCTCTGAAACTTCTCGGAAAGTACTTCTCAAAGAACGCCTCTTTATAAATATCTCAAGTCAGTTGGGCGTGCTTTGTAAGTAAATACGTCCTGCTAGACCTCCACCAATGGTGGGCATCTCCTCTCAGCATAAAGGTGGCACACAACACTTTTTCTTCTTCATTTAATATCATCAACACAATTTCATTCCATTTCGTCAACCTAGTGTGCCGGCCATAAAGGATCTGCTGGCTTGCCATTAAACTCTCTGGGCTTTAGTTTCAGAAAATGCTCCACCAGTCTGGAGTGGTCTAGTGGTTGCGGGACATACGCTCCATACATAGGTGGTTGGTATTGATATCCATCTTGAGCTATCTCATGATTTTGTACTTGAGCCTGCATGATAGGAGTCTGAGGTGTGTGGGGTACTATGTTACTCCCCTCTGGTGCTGTGCTTGCCTATCCAGCTGGCATTGGAGGTGTTTTTGTGCAGCTAGAAGAGTTATGCCCATGGCAGCTTGTATAGTAGCTTGCGCCCGTTGTGTTTTCTACAGCTATTGGGCCAAGTTCATTATGACTGTGGCCAAATTTATAAGTGGAGCTGACAGATTTGTAGGATTTGTCTGCCCATTTATGACGGACGGTGCCGTGTTAATCTTCCCCTGTGTTCCCGATTGTGTCTAGTTATCTTCCCCCATAGGTTGTGGTGGTGGAATAGAGTTACGGCTCTGTCTGGTTACTTTGCGTCCAACCATTAGCTAATCTGATAGTGGGATTGCCTGAAAATCACTGAACACGAGAGACAATCATTAAATACTTCATTCTCATATTTTAAAACCACTAACAATTGCAAATTTCAAAATTTTCAGATAATTCTATCGAAAATGCTGTGTTTTCACTGCAGGGTTGATGGTGGGGGTCGATGGATGTTCGACCCTCAGTCTGCGACCCTGAGAAATCACCAATTCTTCCCGAGAGCCGGGGGTCAATGGGGGGGGTCAGAGGATGTCTGACCCAAGGTGCGACCCCTGGTTCTCTGTCAGATCACCGAGAGCCGAGGGTCGATGTGGGGGTCAATGGATGGGTCGATTGTTTTAATCGAATTTTCCGACCCCCGGACTAAAATTCAGATTTTTAAGTTCGGATTCAAAGTCCATTTCCCATTCTTTCTTCTCCGCTTCGACTCGACTCGTCCCTCTGAGTTCCAACAGTGACAACTCCGGTCAATTGGTGGTTTGCACTCCTTGTTTCGTCGTCTACATCTCCGCTACAAGTATGTCTTCTATCTTTTCATGTTTTTTGGTTTCTTTACCTAGGTTTTTGCTCGTTTATCTCGTATTTTTCAAATTAAACTTTTTCCAACCGTAAAAATTTGACTTTTATTGGGGGATTTTGTTGTTGGTGACTCGAGGAACGAAAGCCCTCAAAATATTTGAGTTTCATCGGTTGGTTATCAAGAAACTCGAAATTTACTCTTTTTGCCCTAATTTTGTCGAGATTTTGAATTTCTTGAAATTTCTTCCAATTAAATCTCATTAGTTGAAATTTCCGACTGTATGAGTCTCACAGTGTAGTTTAGGATCTATGTAAGTCCTCCTGCCCACATGTATGGGTGAAAAGTGAGGCTTTTGACCAATTTACATCGTTATTATGTCGAAATTTCTGGTTTTTCCTCTCTACTAAGCCATTATTTGTTTTTCTTTCTTATTTGCAGATACTGTGGCTCGTACCAAGGTACCCAGGGTTCACAACCGTCTTCACTTCTGTTCCAATGAAGCCGAGACGCAGTATGCCCTCTATGCTCTCAAGAAGGTAGAGGGAGGCCGCAAAGTGGACTTGGCTAGCTTAGCCATGTTCAATGTGGAGGGGGCCTTTGGTGATATGGGATGGCTTCCTGTCATCACCTATGATGCCTGTACCCATCCTGACTTGGTACGCTAGTTCTACTGTAATCTCTAGGTGGTGGGAGATTACAACGATGTTGAGAGAGGGGGTGAGCTTTGGATCACTAGCTACGTCAAGGGGGTTGATGTTTAATTCTATTATCGGCAGCTGGCCGACTTGTTGGGCATTTCCTATGCTGGCCCCTTGGTGTTCTGCGCCCCTGGAGAGCCCCAATTCTTTTCTTTACAGATGAGGGCTGAGTTCGATCTTCAGCTCATCAGACCTGATCGCTGGGAGATGAAAGCGAGTTATCTGCGTTCAGATCCATGGGTGTAGTACAAGATCATCCAACATAATCTAATACCACAGAGTGGACATTACGAGAGGGTCTCCCAGTTGACCCAGTATCTATTATACTACATATGCACTAGGCAGCCCGTCTGCCTTCCCTATATCATCATACAGACGATGATCAGTGCCACGTTGCACAGTCACACTGGCAACCTTCCTTATGGATGCATGATCACTACCTTGCTTACCCGCTTGGGGGTTGATTTATTGGATGAGAAGATTCAAGAGAAATCATTCTCATCGTCTCTTGATTGGGAGACTATTTGCAAGATGGGCATGCCGGATGCCCAGGTCAGCGATGAGGAGAGGAACGCAATGGTGCGCCCTCGCACTCGAGTGGAGATGGCTGACGCTGAGGCAGCAGCAGCAGCCGCTGGGGTAGGGGTTCATGGGGATGATGACGATTGGCTATACATGGATATAGATGCCATACCTCCTCCATCACCTACTCATGCTACAGGAGCTGGCCCGTCTTCTTTAGCTGGTCCTTTGCATGCAGCTGGTCCTTCATATGCTCCTTCTGGTGACATGATGGGGACATTGCACGAGATACGAGAGACTCAGCGTATGTCTGACTTGAGGATGGGAGAGCTTCTAGAGGCTCAGTGCTTGTCCAATCAGCGGGTGGGAGAGCTTCTGGTTACTCACCGTGTGTCGGATCAACGGATGGGAGAGCTGAGGGATGCTCAGCGTGTGACTGACTAGCGGGTGGCTAATCACACAGCTACTCTCCAGACGACCCAGACTCAGATAGCTTGATTGACTAGAGTCTACGCTGAGGACTTTGATAGAGATCGTGAGGCACCGCCTCCCCCATCACCTCCAGTTTCTTGATTTATTTCTTTTATCTTTATTTTTATACTTCGGAGTAACTGTCCGGACTGTGGACTGTACTCTGCTTAAGTCATATATATAAACATTTATTCTTCCTTTGGTTGTATATAAATTTGTTTCTCATTTAATAGATGCATTATTCTCTTTCAGTTTAGTCTCAAACAACATAGATGCTTATGGTATGTTATTATTACATCTTTTAAATTTTTATCCTATCTCAGTTCATGACCTTTTGTGGAAGTATATGGTTTCACAGACAAGGCCTGAGATGCTCTGATACCAAGTTGTCACACCCTAATTTTGCACCATTCAGAACAGTGTGATGAACTGCTAAAAAACCAATGGTTTAACCAGGATCTCTAATAGGCTATGTCCATTAAAAATAAAACCATGCACATCCACAACAATAATCAAAATAAATACACAATAGCGGAAGTCTTATAGAAAATGAACTGAGAAATATAACTGTAATAATCATAATTAAAATATTAGTTTATTATTGTATCAACTGAGACAATAATAAATAGAATATCAATTACATCCCGTAAATTCAAATAAAATTCTAATAGAATACGCATGAGTTGCATACGCATGAGGGGTCATGCGTATCCACTAAGTCTTCAGCATCCATTGCAGCAACACGCACGTACACTGGAGCACTCATATAATCTTCTACTGTAGTACTTGTATCACCAACTAAAAATATTCGACGTCGAGAGGGTGAGCACACATCATGGCTCAGTGAGCAAACAAAACAATGCAACAAACATATGCGTGCATTCAATTCATATCTTTGGTCTGGTAAATAGGTTTGCAATGTGCTATAGAAAGGATAGGTGGCCAAGGTTTATGTTTATTGACGCCGCACCTCTATACACGAGTGTGTGAAGCCACCCAAAGGTAACGTTTATTGTCGTCCCACATGCACCCACCATGGACAATGTACTCGCAAATGTTACGTTTATAGCTGTACCCATTGCCCATACCAACACGTAAGCCCCTACTGGCGAGGGCTTGCAAACTGGGCTCGCAATAACCAATCCTAATGCCAATCAGTGTATCAAAGGCCTCACCCCAGCATCCCTCAATACGTCCATAGAGATAGGGCTAAGGCCCCCCCGACAGAGTCAAAGACTACACGGTCTGAGACCACCTCCCCTCATACCTACGACGTAATAGTTTTGCTAAGGTAATGGCGATACGACGATGTCAGTGGACAAGACTTGAGTTAGAGATAGGGCTAGAGTGCTGAGGCCCAGCCTATGACACCCCCCCTGATACTCGCTCGCATCAAGCACACCAACCACACACATAAATCCACATGCCTATTCCTAACATCATCATCATCACGTTATAAATAATAATTTAAATATGTATGAACAGTAATAATAGAAATATTAGATGACATGTTGAATGCACATAACATGCATACACGCATAAAATCAATCATGGCATTGGACTCAAGAATAAAACAGTTATTATTAACCAATTAGTTTAGGTCTTGTTCCCTCACCATTGCTTGATCATAGATCCTCTTTCAAGCTTTAAGAATCAACTAAATATCAATACTATATCACTAGAAGACCTAATCAAGTCGATAGAATTTAATTAGAAATAATTCTGATTTTAAAATCATGCTGTTACCTGGGGGTCGATGCCAGGGTCGGAGGTTCCATTGACCCTGGGTGCTACCACCCAGACTCTGGACTTTCTGAACACTGGGGGTCGATTGTTAGGGTCTGGTAGGGTCGATTGGCCATCGACCCCCGTGCAACCCTGCCTTGCTGGGTTTAGTCAATTTTTCATCCTACAGTCCCTTCCTTCATGTTTGGGTCCTATGGCTTGCTTCTACAATCCATTACTTACATGTTCTATGGCTTAGAACCATAGTTTATTCACTTACATGGTTTTTATGATTTCTCCCATGGTTTTCCATGAAAATCTAACCATGGATGGATGATTTGGGTTTCTCCTAGAACATTCCCTCTTCACTATCTATTCTAAGGTCTGTAGAACTACATGGAGATAGTATCCATACCTGAGAATTAGGATTGTTTCTCTGAAGCCTTTTCTTTGATATTCTTCCCCACTTTCCTTCTCTTCTCTTTCTCTCAATCCAATTAGGGTTCTAAAAAAAATAAAAGAGGCTTAGGGACGTCCTATTTATAGAGTAGAAACTCCCAAAATAAGTTCCATTGAGATTAGGAAAGAATCCCATTGAAATTTGGAAAGTTCCTAATTCATGGTTTCTGTCCGCAAACTGAGGGTGATGAGGGGGTCGGAGATCCCGTCGACCCTTGGTTCTAAAATGTCTGACCCCTGATTAAAAACTTAGGGTCTAACTTTTATACTGGGGTGTCTAACCCTGCCTTCCTGGGTATGCAACCCTCCCCCTTATTTTAATGTTTTTAGGTCAGTTTAATAGCTGGGATCGTGATCTCCCTCACGCACTTGATCCATTTGGCTCGACCATGATGGGTAGACCTGGTTCAAGGTGGTAAGACCGGATTAGTTCGATACGAGTCTTATAGGCTCCATCCTATATGGAGCTTTTACACTGCTATTGCTCTTCGTAACAAATTTATCACGAACTCAGTTACGCATTTAGTGTTAGTCTTGATAGATCTTCTGGAAAAGCATAGAGAAATTCCTTCACCACCTCTAAATTTTGTAGATGTGGTCATCTAAGACTGACACCAAAAATCCTAGATCTCCGTTTTGAAGACATTTTGTGATTCCCATGTTGACACTGAGAGAGGGGTGAATCAAAGACCTCAAAAAATCCTTCTCTAAACTTTGAAGTGTATCCAGACTAAGTCGACAATGTTGCCTTGAGCTGTTTGTCTATACTTTGCTGTCTTGAGCTAATTAGGTACAATGTGCTGCCTTGGGCTGATTAGGTACAATGTGCTGCCTTGAGCTGACTAAAAAGCTTGTTCACACACTTGTTCATATAAACACATTTCGTGTAACATACTATGCCACACAACTACAAGAAACAATATCCTATGGCTTAGCCTACCCAATGTGTACACTCAGCCTACAAACCACGCACTTCATATACCCAAAACACATATACACATTGATAAGTGTGATTTTCATATTTTTATTCCCTTTATACTATGCTTTTTAATGTGTTTTATGTATTATTGAACTAAATATGATGAATTTTACTAATTTCACATATTTTAGAGACATTGTGAATTAATTGTTAAATGATAGGAAAATTTCAGCATCCTTAATATTGACGTTTTGAGTTTCATGCAGGTTTTTGATATGAAAAGAGTTTCAAAATTAAAAAGTTGTCTTCAGTAAAGTTGTAGAGGACGTCTCAACCTTTTCAGAATGGTATTATGGAGAAAAATTGGAGTTCGTTTGTACCTCCAAATGTGGCTTTAAAGTCTGACACAAAAATCTAACCGAATCTGAATTGGAGTAGCCCTCTGATCAGATTAAAGTATTCAACGGTGGATGTAAATTCCATAAAGAATCTCCTAATCAAGTTAGAAAACCTAAACCTATGATAGAAGACTCCAAAGAAGAAAAGAAGACTCTACAATTTTAGAATTCTAAATAGAGAAGGACTCCTAAACAAAGAAAGAATCCAACACAAAGGAGTTATAAGTTACAAAGGATTGTCATGTTTTATATATAGAGCATTAATGTTAAGATAAACTCTCTCTCTCTCTCTTGCTGGAAATTTTTCTATCTCTTAAAGGATTGTAATGTCTAGCTAATCTTCTCATTCAGCTCAAGGGGATTTTGAAGCCCAAACTCATGTCAATGGTGTAATCTCTATTCAGTAACATTGTTCTTATTTTCTCCTTTATTAGAATTGCTTATGTTATTCTTTTCTCTTTAATTATGAAATTTGTCTGAAAAATTCAGTAATGGCCTGCTAAATCAGTTAGATTAATATTAATTGCTAGATCTAGAATCTGTGATACGTAATCATCCTGATTCTAATCACAAGTAGCAAACAGTGGTAAATGATTATGTCCAAGTTTTCGTCTCATCATTGTTAACAATATAACCTAAGTTAAATAATCCCCGCTTGCGTGTGATTGTTGCTTATATTGATCTATTTTTCACCCTCTTAATGCTGCCAGTAAATTAAACATTGAGAGCTTATTTAGTGTTGTTCAATGGTTTGATCTCTCTAAAGAGCTTGTTTTAGTAGAGATACTTGAGGGAAAACTCGGGTAACAGAGCTTATTGTTATCTAGGGTCTTTAATTCTAATTGGAAGGAAGAGATTAATGTTGCGATTAATTTTACTCATTGCATGTGTGGGTGGATATTGAACCAAGAACTGAATATTCTCATTTAATTATCTTCCTATTTAAATTTTGTCTGTTTACTTTCAATTTGATTCAAACAACCAACCCCCCCCCCCTTTGTTATTGTGTTTAATTAGCATTAATTAGTATATTTAGTTTGAGTAGAATATAAATTTTAATCAATTCATTCTCTGTGGGATTGACCTTTGCTTATCCTGTTTACAGTTTATTAATCAGATCAGTAAAGAAATATTTAATTAAATTGGTGCATTCGACACGCTACCAAATTTTTTCGCCATTGCTGGGGAGTGAATATTGGTTAGTTTTTATATCTCTCTTTTAATTTTTCTTTTTTGGATTAGTTTTTTATTTATTTATTTTAACTTTTTTATTTTATTTAATTTCTTTTCTTCTTATTAAGTTTTTAACTTAATTATCTTAGCTAGTTGTGTGAGTTTATGATTCTGACGTGATCCACTCAAAAAGGAGATCTGAATTTTGATCCAGAACTTGAACGTACTATGTATTAGTTAAGAAAAGAAGCTAGGCAGATTAGGATGGAAAGAGAATCAATCCCTCTCACAGGATATATTTTTGAAAGTTCTTCGAGTGACTCTGAACTAGAAGAAATCATGGCTGAGAATGACAGGACATTAAAGGAGTTGGCTACTCCTGATTTTAACCAAAAACCTTTGTGCATTCAATACCCTACTTTGAACGTCGCTTTTGAGCTTAAGTCTGGTTTAATTCATTGGTTGCCTAAATTTTGTGGTTGTACAGGTGAGGATCCAAATAATCACCTGAAGGAATTTCAAGTAGTGTGTTCAAGCATGAAACCGACAGGAGTGTCTGAAGAACAGATCAAATTACGAGCCTTTCCTTTTTCATTATCAGATGATGCAAAAGATTGTCTCTACTACCTACCATCTGGGATGATCACTACATGGAATAAAATTAAAATATTATTTTTAGAAAAATACTTCCCAGCCTCTAGAGCAGCCACCACCAGAAACGAAATTTATAGCATACGACAGTACACTGGAGAAACACTCTATGAATATTGGGAGCGTTTCACGAAACTATGTGCCAACTGTCCACATCACTAGGTAAGTGATCAACTCTTAATTCAGTATTTTTATGAAGGATTATTGCCCATGAAAGGAACATGATAGATGCAGCAAGTGGAGGAGCTCTAGTAGATAAAACCCCTGAAGTTGCAAGAAGGTTAATTGTAAACATGGCTGTAAATTGCCAATAATTTGGTACAAGAAACAATGCACCACTCAGAAAGGTGAATGAGGTAAATACATCTTCCATTAAACAACAATTATCTGACCTTACCTCTCTTGTTAGACAGATAGCTATAGGGAATATACAGCAAGCAAAAGCTTATGGGATATGTTCAATGATAGGACACTCAACTGATATGTGTCCAACACTTCAAGAAGGACCCACAGAACAAGTCAATGTCGTTAGTCATTATCTAGGACCACCAAGGTAATATGACCCATTCTCTAACACAAACAATCCATATTGGAGAGATCATCCAAACCTGAGCTACGGAGGAAACGGACCAGTATGGCAAAATTTCTTTCAATGTAGACAGCCTACATTGAAACCAAGGCAACCTGCTCCTTAGAATTCAAACTCGTCTCTAGAAGACATAATCAAATCTCTTGCTCTCAATACTAAACAATTTCAATAATCCAACAGTTTAGAGAGTCAGGTAAGTCAAATGGCAACTATTGTAAGTCGTTTAGAAGTTCAGGTTGGAGAAAAATTACCATCTCAAACAGTTGTAAATTCAAAAGAGGGTGTAAATGCAATAACCCTCCAAAGTGGTAAAGAACTTGAGGAACCAACAAGGATGAGCCCTGCTGTCCCAAATGAAGAAAAAATTGAGAAAAAAATAGAGAAAGACAAAATAGCTGCTCAACCTGAGGTAACATCCAAACCTTCCATTCTGTCTAAAACTAATCATCTTCCTTTTCCTAGCAGATTTGTAAAATCCAAGAAAGAAGACAAGGATAAGGAGATTCTGGATTTGTTTTGCAAAGTGGAAGTAAATATACCCCTGTTGGATGCAATCAAATAGGTACCCAGGTTTGTAAAATTTCTTAAAGAGTTATGCACTAACAAAAAGAAGCTGAGTGGTAATGAAATATTAAGTATGAGAGAGAATGTCTCAGTAGTCCTCCAAAGAAAACTTCCTCCCAAGTGTAAAGACCCAGGTATGTTCACCATTCCCTAAAAAATAGGTAATACCAGAATTAAGAGAGCTATGCTAGATTTAGGAGCATCTATTAATGTAATGCCACAATCCATTTATAATTCATTAAATTAAGGCCCTTTAAAAGAAACTGGTGTCATTATGCAATTAGCTGATCGCACTAATGCGTACCTTAAGGGGGTAGTTGAGGATGTTCTTGTACAGGTAAATGAGCTAATATTTTAAGTTGATTTCTATATTCTGGGCATAGAAGATGTTATCTCACCTAATCCAACACCTATCTTATTGGGAAGATCATTCTTGAATACAGCTCAAACAAAGATAGACGTTCATGATTGTACCCTCACAATGGAGTTTGATAGTGAAATAATTCATTTTAATATTTTTGAAGCCATGAAACACCCTACTGATGTTCATTCGATTTTTGCTATTAATACTGTTGATTCTAGATTGCAGGAAGTGTTTGAATTAAATAATAAAAATGAACCGGAAGTTGCAATTACCACAGAATTACAGTAGAGGAGAACGATGAGATAGAGATTAGTAAAGAATTGAAGGAGACTGTGACAGCTTTACATTCCAAAAAACTAATTCCAAAAAAATGTGGAGTTTCTTTTATCAAGCTACTTGAGGCTCATAAAAAATTATTACCCTCTGTTTTGCAGGTTCATACCATGGAATTAAAGCCCTTGCCAGTCCATTTAAACTATGGATACCTAGGAACATTATCGGTAATCATTGCGAAGAACTTGACACCTAGTCAGGAAGAGAAGTTGGTTCAAATGCTATTGTATCATAAGGAATATTTGACCTATTGAGCGATCAAGCATTGCAATGTGAATATAACTAATGCTGGTGTTCAAAGGAAGTTGCAATTACAAGAACTTGAGAAGTTGAAGAATGATGCTTAGGAGAGCTCCAGCATTTACAAAGCAAAAATCAAAGGTTTTCAGGACAAGATGATTTCTAGGAAGAACTTTGTTGTTGGTCAGAAAGTTCTTCTCTTTCATTCATGGTAAAAGCTATTTCCAGGTAAGTTGCGTTCTCGATGGATTGACCCTTTTGTTGTGACAAATATTTTTCATCATGGTGCAGTGGAAATAAAGAGCATGAAAACAAACAAGATATTTAAGGTGAATGGTCATAGACTTAAACCTTACTTTGATGGTTTTCAAATGGACAATATTGAAGAAGTGGGACTAGCAGTTCCTACTTATGAGGAGTGATGGACAAAGCTAGTCGGGCTAACGACGTTAAACAAATGCGCTACTTGGGAGGCAACCCAAGAAAACAGATTTGTCTTTCTTCTCTTTATTAATTGCTTTCTTTTACAATCTTATTTTCCATTGAGGACAATGTTAGATTTAAGTATGTGGGAGAGAAATTAGGATCTGTCCTAGAAAATTTAGTTTTATTTAGAGTTTTATGTTTTACTTAGATTTTTTTTTTAAAAAAAAAAACTTACTTAGTGTCGTGTTTTTATTTTTAGATTCTTTTAGTATTTATGTGCTTTGAGAGTAGCTTTCATGAAAAATTTTAACGTTTTTTAACATTGCTTTTTAGTAAAGTCATACACTCTTACTATGATTTTGACACAAAAACGAAAGGAGAGAGAGACTTGGGACACCATCACATGTAAAGTAATAAAAATCTATGTGAGGATAATACCTAGTTTGTATCTTGAGGTGGGAATCGAGATAGAAAAAACATTACCTGACCTAAAGGTATGAACCTTTTATGGACCTAGTTGGCATTTAAGCCTTTGATTAAAGATAAAACCTTATTGTTAAAAAGAAAAAGAAAAAAAGAAGAAGAAGAAGAATTTATGTTCTTGGAACTAGACAGGGCATTCCGCTTCAGGAAGCGAGGTGTCTTGATTGAAATTCCTTGGATGAGATTTCTTGAAAAAAAAAAAGTACTCTCTAGCATCAATGTCCTTGAGGATATATGCAAAAAGCAAAGCTACATAAATAACTTGGGAATGCATAACCACCTACACTTCTCAAGCCAACTGTAGTGGAGTAGCTTAAACAGGAATAGTATACAAAAAAAATATGAAATATAAGTGTTGAAAGCTGAATATGGTCAAATAGGTTCTAAATCATGGGTCTTGGTTACCCGTGTGTTACCATAGGTTTTACTTTAAAGAAAGGTATGTTTGGAAGATATAACAAGATTCCCTAATTAAAGATGCATGCTAAGTATTTGAATCATATAAGGTAATAAAGTTTAAGTGTGGCAGCTTGTTCGTTTTCTTGATCCCAAGTTGAATGTCCTAACTAATAGGATTTATATATGTTCTTTTCCTCAATACCAAAGTTAAAGTTTACAATTTGTATATGAATTTTGTGTGTTTATTTTCTAAAAATACTAACGAGATGTAACTCGTCCACTAGGGGTGACCTAGGGGTTTAAAGGCTTGTTGCACGTGCTAAGTGTAATCGTAATTCCTATGAAAGTGAGTTAGAGTTTTATTTTATTTTATTTTTATATTTTTCTTTATCCGAGGACATGCAAAAGCTAAGTGTGGGGGTATTTGATAATTGTGTGATTTTCATATTTTTATTCCCTTTATACTATGATTTTTAATTTGTTTTATGTATTATTGAACTGAATATGATGAATTTTATTAATTTCACATATTTTAGAGACATTGTGAATTAAATGTTAAAAGATAGAAAAATTCCAGCATCCTTAATATTGACGTTCTGTGTTTCATGTAGGTTTTTGACATGAAAAGAGTTCTAGAATTGAAAAGTTGTCTTCTGTAAAGTTATAGAGGACATCTCAACCTTTTTGGAATGATATTATGGAGAAAAATCTGATTTCGTTTGGGCCTCCAAACGTGGCTTTAAATTTTGACACAAAAATCTAACCGAATCCGAATTGGAGTAGCCCTCTGATCAGATTAAAGCATTCAACGGTGGATGTAAATTCCATAAAGAATCTCCTAATCAAGTTAGTAAACCTAAACCTACAATAAAAGGCTCCAAAGAAGAAAAGAAGACTCTACAATTTCAGAATTCTAAATAGAGAAGAACTCCTAAACAAAGAAGAAATCCGACACAAAGAAGAAATCCTACACAAAAAAGGAGTTATAAGTTACAAAGGATTGTCATACTTTATATATAGAGCATTAGTGTTACGATAAACGGTCACACCCCAATTCTGCACCATTCAAATTAGTGTGATGAACCGTTAATAAATCAACGGTTCAACCAAGATCTCTAATAGGCTATATCCATTAAAAATAAAACCATGCACTCCACAACCATAATCAGAAAAAATACACAATAGTGGAAGTCTTATAGTAAATGAACTGATGAAACTATTTGAAATAATGGTAAATAAAGTATCAAATTATGTTGTATCAACTGAGACATAAGTAAATAATATATCAATTACATCCCTTAATAAATTCAAATGAAAAATCTAATCGAATACTCATGAGTTGCACTCGCATGAGGAGTCATGCATATCCACTAAGTCTTCGGCTTACATTGCAGCAACACACGCGTACACCGGAGCACTCATATAATATTTGACAGTGGTACCAGCATCATCAACTAAAAATATTCGACGTCGAGAGGGTGAGCACACATCATGGCTCAGTGAGCAAACAAAACAATGCAACAAACATATGCATGCATTCAATTCATATCTTTGGTCTGGTAAATAAGTTTGCAATATGCTATAGAAAGGATAGGTGACCGCCGCACCTCTATACATGAGTGTGTGAAGCCGCCCAAAGGTAACGTTTATTGTCGTCCCACATGCACCCACCATGGACAATGTACACAAAAAGGTCACGTTTATTGCTGTACCTGTTCCCATACCAACACGTAAGTCCCTGCTGGCGAGGGCTCGTAAACTAGGCTCGCAACTAACCAATCCTAATGCTAATCAGTGTATCCAAGGCCTCACCCCAACATCCCTCAATATGTCCATAGAGATAGGGCTAAGGCCCCCCGACAGAGTCAGAGAATACACGGTCCGAAACCACCTCCCCTCATACCTTACGACGTAATAGTTCTGCTAAGGTAATGGCGATACGATAATGTCAATGGACAAGACTTCAGTTAGAGATAGAGCTAGAGTGCTGAGGCCCCGCCTATGATACCTCCCCCTGATACTCGCTCGCATCAAGGACACCAACCACACACATACATTTACATGCCTATTCCTATCATCATCATCATCATGTTATAAACAATAATTTAAATATGCATGAACAGTAATAATAGAAATATTGGATGACATGTTGAATGCACATAAGCTTACATGCATAGAATCAATCATGGCATTGGACTCAAGAATAAAATAGTTTATTATTAACCAATTAGTTTAGGTCTTGTTCCCTCACCTTTAGCTTGATCGTAGGTCCTCTTTCAAGCTTTAAGAATCAACTAAATATCAATATTATATCACTAGAAGACTTAATCAAGTCGATAAAATTTAATTAAAATTAATTCTGATTTTAAAAACATACTGTTAACTGGGGGTCGATGCTAGGGTCGGAGGTTCCATCGACCCTGGGTGCGACCACTCATGGTCTAGACTTTCCGAACACTGGGGGTCGGTTGTTATGGTCTGGTAGGGTCGATTGGCCATCGACCCCCGTACGGCCCCCTGTGGGTTTAGTCGAAATTCTCATCCTACAGTCCATTCTTCATGTTTGGGGTCTTATGGCTTGTTTCTATAATCCATTCGACACATGTTCTATGGTCTAGAACCATAGATCATTTACCGATATGGTTTTTATGATCTTTCCCATGGTTTTCCATGAAAACCTAACCATGGATGGATGATTTGGGTTTCTCCTAGATCATATCCTCTTCACTATCCATTCTAAAGTCTGTAGAATTACATGGAGATAGTATCCATACTTGAGAATTAGGCTTGGTTCTCTGAAGCCTTCTCTTTGATCTTCTTCTCCGCATTCCTTCTCTTCTCTTTCTCTTCTCTTTTTCTTCTCTTTCTCTCAATCCAATTAGGGTTCTAAAAGGTGTGAAAGAGGCTTAGGGACATCCTATTTATTGAGTAAAAACTCTCAAAATAAGTCCCATTGAGAATAGGAAACAATCACATTAAAATTTGGAATGTTTCCAAATCACGGTTTCTATCGGCAGACTGGGGGTCGATGAGGGGGTTGAAGATCCCGTCGACCCCTGGTTCTAAAATGTCCAACCCCTAATTAAAAACTCAGGGTCTGACTTTAGTACTGGGGGGGGGTCCGACCCTGCCTTGCAGGGTATGTGACCTTCCCCCTTATTTTAGTGTTTTTGGGTCAATTTGAAACCTGGGATCTCGATCTCCCTCACGTAGTTGATCCATTTGGCTCGACCATGATGGGTAGACCTGGTTCAAGGTGGTATGACCGGCTTAGTTTGATACGGGTCTTATAACTCCCCCTACTTATAAAAATTTCATCCTCGAAATTATACATACCTTCCGAGTCAAATAAATCAGGGTATTGCTTTCGCATAGCATTCTCTTCTTCCCATGTAATTTCTTCCATATCTCTACTTCTCCAGGTGACCTTAACATAATAGATATCATGGTTGCGTAGTCGTTGAACCTTTTGTCTGGTGAATTTAGTTGGTGTTACGTCAAATGTCAAATCATCAGTTAAATCAGGTAGATCTACTGTTACAACGTGCTTTGGATCCTTGACATACTTCTTCAATAAGGAAATATGAAATACGTCATGCATACTTGACATAGATGGTGGTAGTGCTAATTGGTACGCCACTTTCCCACGTTAGCTAGAATCTCATATGGCTCGACATATCATGGGTTTAGTTTCCCTTTCTGTTTGAACCGTTTCAATCCTCGCATAGGCGATATTTTTAAGAATACTTTATCACCCACGATGAATTCAAGGTCTCGGCCGTCGGTATCTGCATATTTCTTCTGACGATTCTGAGCTATTCTCACTCTTTCCTTGATAATGTCGACCACTCGACAAGTCACTTCAACAAATTCTGGTCCAACAATACTACGTTCCCCAACTTCATTCCAAAACAAAGGAGTTCGACACTTTCGGCCATACAGTGCTTCATAGGGTGACATCTGTATAGTAGCCTGATAGCTATTGTTATAAGCGAACTTAATCAATGGTAACTTTTCATCCAATGATCTTTTAAAATCAATTACACATGCTCGAAGCATATCTTCTAGAATCTGGATTGTACGCTCTGACTGTCCATCTGTCTGTGGATGGAATGCAGTACTAAATTTCAGTGGTGTACCCCTAGCCTTTTGCAATCCTTTCCAAAACTTTGAAGTAAATCGTGGATCTCTATCGGACACAATGCTTTCAGGTACACCATGTAATCGCTCAATGTTATCCACATACAGCTTAGCTAACCTCTCCAGTGTATACTGAGGTCGTATCGGTATAAAGCGAGCTGTTTTAGTCTGGCGGTCTACAATCACCCAAACCGCGTCAACTACTCGAGGAGTCAAAGGTATTCCTGTGACAAAGTCCATAGTGATGCAGTCACATTTCCATGCTGGTTTCGGTAACGGCTGTAACAGTCCTGCCGGTCATTGTCGTTCAACCTATACTTTCTGACAATTTAGGCATTGAGACATGAACTTAGCTACATGTGCTTTCATTCCTCTCCCCCAATATAATTTCTTTAGATCATGATACATTTTTGTACTTCCAGGATGTATCGATTAGATGGTGGTATGGGCTTCTTTCATCAATCGGTGTCTAATGTCCAAGTTTTCTGTTTTGGGTACACATATTCTTCCTTTGTACTTCAGTACCTTTTCTTCGTCCAAGGTGAACTCAGGGTTAGTCCTACCTTTTTCGATGTCCTCTTGTGCCGTTCTTAAGTAAAGGTCTGATTTGATAGCTGTCTATACTTCATCAACTATATCCGGTATAATCTTCAATGCGACGAACATATTTGAAAACCGATGAATAAACCCTTGGTTGGCTGATCCATCTGGTGCATCTATCACAAACTGCTCATTACCATGCTTAAATACCTTTCTGGTAATACACATTGCGGTAGTTGTGCTAACCTCTCCCTGAGATTTTATCATTGCCTTTCTACTCAACGGATCGGGTACTACATTAGCTTTCCCCGGATGATACTGGATATCGCAATCATAGTCTTTTAATAGTTTCAGCCATCTTCTTTGTCTCATATTCAGTTCCATCTGATTAAATAGATAAATAAGACTTTTATGGTCTGATTTAATTTAAAATTTCTCTCCGTACTGATAATGTCTCCATATTTTGACATCATGAACTACTGCCGCTAGTTCCAAATCATGAGTGGGATAGTTCTTCTCATGTGTCCTCAGTTGTCTTGAGGCATAAGTAATTACTTTTTCTCCTTGCATAAGTACACATCCTAATGCCAATCCTGACGCATCGGTGTACATGATAAATGATTGTCTTGGAATCGAGATGGTCAAGATTGGAGTTGATATCAATCTAGCCTTCAAGGTTTGGAAACTCTCCTCGCATTTATCCGTCCAAACATACTTCTCGCCCTTCTTAGTCAAACTGGTAAGAGGTACGGCAATTCAGGAATAGTCTTCCACAAATCGTCGATAGTACCCAGCTAGACCCAAGAAACTTCTAATTTCTACAACGATCTTCGGTGCTTCCCACTTTACAATAGCCTTGATCTTGCTGGGATCCACTTTAATTCCTTCAGCGGATACTACATGGCTTAGAAATGCGACTTCCTTTAGCCAAAACTCACACTTTGAAAATTTGGCATAGAACTTCTCCTTCCGTAGTCGCTGCAGAGCGGTGTTTAGATTCTTAATATGAGTTTCCTCATCTTTGGAGTAGACTAATATATCATCAATGAATACAATAACGGACATATCCAACATGTCGTGGAAAACCCTGTTCATTAGTTCCATACAAGTTACTGTTACGTTTGTCAACCCAAAAGACATAACCAAGAATTCATAATGTCCATATCTGGTCCTGAATGATGTCTTGGGAATATCACCGTCCTTAATCTTCAGCTGATGGTAGCCTGACCGAAGATCGATCTTGGAGAATACTTTGGCACCTTGCAACTGATCGAATAGGTCATCGATCCGAGGCAATGGATATCGATTTTTGATTGTCAGTTTATTCAGTTCTCGGTAGTCTATACAGAATCAAACTCTACCGTCCTTCTTCTTCACGAATAATACTGGCACTCCCCATGGTGATATGCTAGGGCGAATGTAACCCTTGTCCAGTAATTCTTGTAGTTGTACTTTCAATTCTTTTAGTTCAATAGGAGCCATTCGATAAGGTGTTTTCGATACTGGTGCAACTCCAGGTATAAGATCTATAACAAACTTTGTAGCTCGGTCGGGTGGTAATCTTGATAATTCTTCAGGAAGTACATCTGGATAGTCCCGCACGACATCAATATCTTTCATTCGTGGTGCTTCCTTGGTAAAGTCGACCACAGATACTAAATACCTGACTACTCCTTTCTCAAGGCACTTCATAGCCTTTAGTGCCAGGAGTATGAGCTTTCATTTACGGGGAAGTTTGGTTCCCGAAAAACTGAACTCTGCTCCTTCCTTGTCTTTAAATGTCAACTTCTTTTTGGCACACAATAGGTTTGCAGAATGCTGAACTAACCAGTCCATTCCCAAGATGACGTCAAAGTCTGCCATCTCAAGTTGGATCAAGGTCGCATCTAAGGTCTTTTCATCAATAAGAACTGGACATGGTCCATAACATTTTTCTAACTCCACTTCTAATCCCATAGGTTATCATACAAGTAGTTTGTAGTCTAAGGATTTAAGGGGTAGATTTAACTTCTTTCCAAACGTCACTGATATAAAGGAATGAGTAGCTCTTGAATCAAAGAGTACTCTGGCGGGAATGCCATTAATAGGTACGATACCTGTGATTTATTTTGGTTTAGTCTACATGCTCATACAATGTAATACAACTAACTAAAAGTTAAGTCATACCTGTGACCACATCAGGCGATGCAGTAGCATCCTCCGATGTAATCGCGTAAACTCATCCTTGATGTAGCTGCTTCTTGGGCTTAGGACATTCCCTTGCCATATGTCCCACTTGGTTGCAGTTAAAACAATTTATCCCTTCAGTAGTTGGCTTTTGTTGCTATTGAGCTACCGGAGTTGTCTTGGTTGCAGCGGTAAAGCCTTGAGCACGGAAGGGTTTGAATGTCTTGTTATTCTCTCCAGTATAATGATTTCTAGCTGGCCTTTTTATACCTCTGTTTTGAATGAAATAACTCTCCTTCTGGCTCGATTCTATAACTCGAGTAATTTGTGCCACTTCATTATAGATTTTCTATTCATGTCCTAGAATGTGCCCGCGGATGCTTCCCCTAAGTCCCATGACGAACTTTCAGGTATTTGTGTGGGTCTTTGTGTTTTCCTCCTGCATACTGCTGGGTGCAAAGAAGAACAACTCTTAATAATGTTGTTGATATGCATCCACAGTCATCTGCCCATGATATAAACTCAGGAATTCTCTTTCCATAGAATCTCAGAAACTTCTCAAAAAGTACTTCTCAAAGAACGCCTCCTTATAGATATCCCAAGTCAGTTGGGCGTGCTTTGTTAGTAAATATGTCCTGATAGACTCCACCAATGGTGTGCAACTCCTTTCAGCATAAAGGTGGTGCAAAACATTTTTTCTTCTTCATTTAGTGTCATCATCATAAAATTTCTTTCCATTTCGTCAAGCTAGTGTGCCGGCCATAAAGGATCTGCTGGCTTGCCATTAAATTCCTTGGGGTTCAGTTTTAGAAAACGCTCCACCAGTCTGGAGTGGTTTAGTGGCTGCGGGACATACGCTCCATACTTAGGTGGTTGGTATTGATATCAACCCTGAACTATCTCAGGATTTTGTACTTGAGCCTGCATGATAGGAGTCTGAGGTGCCTGGGGTACTGTGCTACTCCCCCATGGTGCCGTGCTTGCCTGTCCTGTTGGCATTGGAGGTGTCTGTGCAGTTAGAGGAGTTATGCCTATGGTAGCTTGTATAGTGGCTTGTGCCTGTTGCATTTGCTGTAGCTGTTGGGCCAAGTTCATTAGGACTGTGGCCAAGTCTGTAGGTCGAGCTGACAGATTTGTAGGATTTGTCTGCCCATTTATGACGGATGTGCCGTGTTCGTATTCCCCTATGTTTCGAGGTGTGTCTGGCTATTCTCCCCCACAGGTGATGGTGGTGGAATAGAGTTACGGCTTTGTCTGGTTACTCTACGTCCCGCCATTAATTAATCTGATAGTGGGATTTCCTGAAATCATTGAACATGAAAGACAATCATTAAATACTTCATTCTCATATTTTAAAACCACTAACAAATGTAAATTTTAAATTTTTCAGATCATTCTGTCGAAAATGTTGTATTTTCACTGTAGGGTTGATGGTGCGGGTCGATGGGTGTCCGACCATTAGTCTGCGACCCTGGGAAATCACCCATTCTTCCCGAGAGCCGGGGGTCGATGGGGGGGGTCAAAGGATGTCCGACCCAGGGTGCGACCCCTGGTCTTCTGTCAGATTCCCAAGAGCCGACGGTCGTTGCAGGGGTCGATGGATGGGTCGATTGTTTTAATCGAATTTTCTGACCCCCGGACTAAAAATCTGATTTTTAAGTTCCGATTCAAAGTCCATTTCCCATTCTATCTTCTCCGCTTCGTCTCAACTCGTCCCTCTAAGTTGCTACAGTAACAACTATGATCCATTGGTGGTTTGCACTCCTTGTCTCATCGTCTACACCTCCGCTATAGGTATGTCTTCTACCTTTTCATGTTTTTAGGTTTCTTTACCTAGGTTTTTGCTCGTACATCTTGTATTTTTCAAATTAAACTTTATCCAACAGTAAAAATTTGATTTGTAATGCAAGCTTTTGTTGTTGGTGACTCGAGGAACGAAAGCCCTCAAAAAATTCGAGTTTCATCAGTTGGTCATCGAGAAACTCAAAATTTACACTTTTTGCCCTAATTTTGTCGAGATTTTGAATTTCTTAAAATTTTTTGCAATTCAATCTAATTAGTTGAAATTTTAGACTGTATGAGTCTCACAGGGTAGTTTAGGATCTATGTAAGTCCTCCTGCCCACGTGCATGGGTGAAAAATGAGGCTTTTGACCAATTTACGTCATTATTATGTTGAAATTTTAGATTTTTAGTCTCTACTAATCCATTATTTGTTTTTCTTTCTTATTTGCAGATACTATGGCTCGTAACAAGGTACCTAGAGTTTGCGACCATCTTCACTTCCGTTCCAATGAAGCTGAGGCACAGTATGCCCACTACGCTCGCAAGAAGGTAGAGGGCGGCTGCAAGGTGGACTTGGCTAGCTTAGCCTTGTGCAATGTGGTGGGGGCCTTTGGTGATATGGGATGGCTTACCGTCATCACCTATGAAGTGTGTACCGGTCCTGACTTGGTACGCCAGTTCTACTGTAATCTCTAGGTGGTGGGAGATTACAATGATGATGAGAGAGGTGGTGAGCTTCGGGGATCACCAGTTACATCAAGGGGGTTGATGTTTCCTTTGATTATCGGCAGCTGGCCGACTTGTTGGTATTTCCTATGCTGGCCCCTTGGTGTTTTGTGCTCCAGGAGAGTCCCATTTCTTTTCATTACAGTTGAGGGCTGAGATCGATCGTCAGCTCATCAGACCTGATCGCTGGGAGATGAAAGCGAGTTATCTGCATTCAGATCCATGGGTATACTGCAAGATCATTCAGCATAATCTGATACGACAGAGTGGACACTACGAGAGGGTCTCCTAGTTGACCCAGTACCTGCTGTATAGCATATGCACTAGGCAGCCCGCCTACCTTTCCTATATCATTATGGGGACGATGATCAGTGCCATGTTGCCCAGTCACACTGGCAACCTTCCTTATGGATGCATGATCACTACCTTGCTTACCCGCCTAGGGGTTGATTTATTGGATGAGAAGATTAAGGAGAAATCCTTCTCATCGCCTCTGGATTGGGAGGCTATTTGCAAGATGGGCATGCGGGATACCCAGGTCAGCGATGAGGAGATGAACGCGATGGTGCGCCCTCGCATTCGAGTGGAGATGGCTGACACTGAGGCAGCAGCAGCAGCAGCCGCTGTAGCAGGGGTTCATGGGGATGATGAGGATCCGCTATACATGGATGTAGATGCCATACCTCCTCCATCACCTACTCATACTACAGGAGCTGGTCCGTCTTCTTCAACTGGTCCTTCGCATGTAGCTGGTCCTTCGTATGCTCCTTCTGACGACATGATGGGGATCTTGCACGAGATTTGAGAGGCTCAGCGTATGTCTGACCTGAGGATGGGACAGCTTCTAGAGGCTCAGCGCTAGTCCGATCAGTGGGTGGGAGAGCTTCTGGTTGCTCAGTGTGTGTCGGACCAGCGGGTGGGAGAGCTTCTAGCTGCTCAGCGTGTATCGGATCAGTGGGTGGGAGAGCCGAGGGATGCTCAGCGGGTGACTGACCAGCGGGTGGCTGATCTCACAGCTAGTCTCCAGATGACCCAGACTCAGATAGCTTGGTTGACTAGAGTCTATGCTGAGGACTATGATAGAGACTGTAAGGCACCACCTCCCCCATCACCTCCAGCTTCTTGATATATTTCTTTTATCATTCTTTTTGTACTTAAGAATAACTGTCCAGACTGTGGACTGTACTCTGCTTTAATCATAAATATATAAACATTTGTTCTTCCTTTTGGTTGTATATAAATTTGTTTCCCATTTATTAGATGCATTATTCTCTTTCAGTTTAGTCTCAAACAACACAGATGCTTATGATGTGTTATTATTACATCTTTTAAATTTTTATTCTATCTCAGTTTACGACCTTTTGTTAAAGTATACGGTTTCACAGACAAGGCCTGAAATGCTCTGATACCAAGTTGTCACACCCCAATTTTACATCATTCATAACAGTGTGATGAACCACTAATAAACCAACTGTTCAACCAGGATCTCTAATAGGCTATATCCATTAAAAATAAAACCATGCACATCCACAACCATAATCATAATAAATACACAATAGCGGAAGTCTTATAGTAAATGAACTGAGGAAACTAATTGTAATAATCATAAATAAAGTATCAAATTATGTTGTATCAACTGAGACATAAGTAAATAAAATATCACTTACATCCCTTAATAAATTCAAATGAAAAATCTAATCGAATACGCATGAGTTGGACTCGCATGAGGAGTCATGCGTATCCACTATGTCTTCATCTTCCATTGCAGTAACACGCACGTACACCGAAGCACTCATATAATCTTCGACAGTGGTACCTGCATCATCAACTAAAAATATTCGTCGTCGAGAGGGTGAGCACACATCATGGCTCTGTGAGCAAACAAAACAATGCAACAAACATATGCATGCATTCAATTCATATCTTTGGTCTGGTAAATAAGTTTACAATGTGATATAGAAAGGATAGGTGGCCGCCACACCTCTATACATGAGTGTGTGAAGCCGTCCAAAGGTAACATTTATTGTCGTCCCACATGCACCCACCATGAACAATGTACACACAAAGGTCACGTTTATTGCTATACCAGTTGCCCATACCAACACGTAAGCCTCGACTGGCGAAGGCTCGCAAACTGGGCTCGCAACTAACCAATCCTAATGCCAATCAGTGTATCCAAGGCCTCACCCCAGCATCCCTCAATACGTCCACAAAGATAGGGCTAAAGCCCCCCGGCAGAGTCAGAGACTACACGGTCTGAGGCCACCTCCCTTCATACCCTACGACGTAAAAGTTCTGCTAAGGTAATGGCGATACGAAAATGTCAGTAGACAATACTTGAGTTAGAGATAGAGCTAGAGTGCTGAGGCCCCGCCTATGACACCTCCCCCGATACTCGCTCGCATCAAGCACACCAACCAGACTCATTCATTCACATGCCTATTCCTACCATCATCATCATCATCATGTTATAAACAATAATTTAAATATGCATGAACAGTAATAATAAAAATATTGGATTACATGTTGAATGCACATAACAAGCATACACGCATAGAATCAATCATGGCAATGGACTCAAGAATAAAATAGTTAATTTTTAACCAATTAGTTTAGATATTGTTCCCTCACCTTTTGCTTGATCGTAGGTCCTCTTTCAAGCTTTAAGAATCAAGTAAATATCAGTATTATATCACTAGAAGACCTAATCAAGTCGATAGAATTTAATTAGAATTAATTCTGATTTTACAAACATGTTGTTAACTAGGGGTCGATGCTAGGGTCGGAGGTTTCATCGACCGTGGGTGCGACCACCCATGGTCTGGACTTCCCGAACATTGGGGGTCGATTGTTAGGGTCTGGTAGGGTCGATTGGCCATCGACCCCCGTGCGATCCCCTGTGGGTTTAGTTAAATTTCTCATCCTACAGTCAATTCTTCGTGTTTGGGTTCCTATGGCTTGCTTCTACAATCCATTCCACAAATGTTCTATGGTCTAGAACCATAGTTCATTCACCTATATGGTTTTTATGATCTTCCCCATGGTTTTTCTTGAAAACCTAACCATGGATGGATGATTTGGGTTTCTCCTAGATCATATCCTCTTCACTATCTATTCTAAGGTCTGTAGAATTACATGGAGATAGTATCCATACCTGAGAATTAGGCTTGGTTCTCTAAAGCCTTCTCTTTGATCTTCTTCTCCACTTTCATTCTCTTCTCTTTCTCTCAATCTAATTAGGGTTCTAAAATGAGTGAAAGAGGCTTAGGGACGTCCTATTTATAGAGTAGAAACTCCCAAAATAAATCTCATTGAGATTAGGAAAGAATCCCAATTAAATATGGAATGTTTCCAAATCACGGTTTCTGTCGGCAAACTGGGGGTCGATGAGGGGGTCGGAGATCCCATCGACCCCTGGATCTAAAATGTCTGACCCCCGGTTAAAAACTCAGGGTCTGACTTTAGTACTGGGGGGTCCGACCCTGCCTTGCTGGGTATGCGACCCTCCCCCTTATTTTAGTATTTTTGGGTCAGTTTAATACTTGGGATCTCGATCTCCCTCACGTACTTGACCCATTTGGCTCGACCATGATGGGTAGACCTGGTTCAACGTGGTAAGACCGGGTTAGTTTGATACAGGTCTTACATAAACTCTCTCTCTCTCTCTTGCTGGAAATTTTTCTATCTCTGAAAGGATTGTAATGTCTAGCTAATCTTCTCATTCAGTTCAAGGGGATTTTGAAGCCCAAACTCATGTCAATGGTGTAATCTCTATTTAGTAACGTTGTTCTTCTTCTTACTTTTATTGGAATTGCTTATGTTATTCTTTTCTCTTTAATTATGATATTTGTCTGAATAATTTAGTAAAGGTCTGTTGAATAAGTTAGATTAATATTAATTGCTAGATCTAGAATCTGTGCTTCGTAATCGTCCTGATTCTAATCACAAGTAGCAAACAGTAGTAGATGATTATGTCCATGTTTTCGTCTCATTATTGTGAATAATATAACCTAATTTTAATAATCCCCACTTGTGTGTGATGGTTGCTTAGATTAATTTATTTTTCACCCTCTTAATGCTGCCATTAAATTAAACATTGAGAGTTTATTCAGTGTTTTTCAATGGTTAGATCTCTCTAAAGAGCTTGTTTTAGTAGAGATACTTAAGGGAAAACTCAGGTAACAGAGCTTATTGTTATCTAGGGTCTTTAATTCTAATTGGAAGGAAGAGATTAACGTTGCAATTAATTTTACTCATTGCATTTGTGGGTGGATATTGAACCAAGAACTGAATATTCTCATTTAATTATCTTCCTATTTAAATTCTGTCTGTTTACTTTCAATTTGATTCAAACAACCAACCCCCCCTCTTTGTTATTGTGTTTAATTAGCATTAATTAGTATATTTAGTTTGAGTAGAATATAAATTTTAATCAATTCATTCTCTGTGGGATCGACCTTTGCTTATCCTGTTTATAGTTTATTAATCAGATCAGTAAAGAAATATTTAATTAAATTGGTGCATTCGACACGCTACTACACATCGACATGATACAGTATGTAACGTGGTTCACCAACACGATGTGTGATGGCTAATCCACAGGGTAATACCCTAACCAGGGTTTCGTATTATACCTAATATGCTTCTTTAACGCTGTGGTTGTTCCTAAAACCTAGGTGCTATAACACTGAACACATTCTCAACTGCAACTGAGTCCTAGGCAACAACCTTCATTGCGGTTTTTGGCTACAACCCTCACTCCTATCAAGCCCCCAACATGATGGATTATGATGTATTTGTCAAATAAAGGTTACAAGCCCTTCCCATATAGCATATTACAATGTATATAGAGTTGTATGAGTGGTTACCTTCCCAGCATGCTCAAGATTGAGTGGTGCTCACCATTTGGTCTCCCCAAGTTCTTCAGTGATGATGGATGAGCATCTTCAAGCTTCCATAAGTGATGGCACTCATTCAATAAACCTTACACACATCAAACACCCATAACTCATAAAAATTGCTCACACTACCTCTCTCATGCTTCATATAGCCATTAACATCAAAGAGAGGTAGCTGAGATGGGTACACACAATGAGAGCTCAAAACCCTTGTTTCTTCAAAAACCCATAGCTCTCCTTATCAAAATCATTCAAACCAATTGCAGGAAGATAGATCTCAAAAAATGAAAGAAATGGAAACTTGAATCAACCAAATCAGAGATTTGATGGCTGAGATATGGTAGTCCAAAGTTCGGCAAATGAAATAAAAGAGAAAATCATCTTTTGACCGCATAACTGCATCCGCAACACACAGAATCAGCTACCGCTGACACATCAGATCTTGGTATTGAGTTTTGATTAGCGGACAGGAGCGTCTTGAAAATCCACGGTCGAATCTGTCAGAAAGAAGCAGGAATGAATGATGGCCTTTCAATCTTTCTTCATCGCATCAGTGATTCTCAGCTTCAAGTTAAACCATTGGATTCGAATCCTCTACGCTAACACCACATAAATGCGCAACACAAAATCACTACATCTATTTAATGTGACGTGGTGCATTACATTATGCTACACTCAGCCAATCCCCATGTGCGCCGAAGAATCTGTGTCCGTCGGGTGAGAAGCACTCGAGCCCACTTTTTTCTTAGCCATCCGATAAGAATCTGGTGTTCGTGGCTTAACTCTAGCCATTCATTGTTAAAAGTTGACTAAGACACTAATACTTACCAAGGGGACTAACCAAGAGTCGAACAGGTGGGGGGCACCCCACCGCCGGTGCTACTAAACTCATTGAGCTCGCGCATGGCAAGCATGCCTTGCAAGCCTGTAGGTCTTGCTCCCTTTGAGGCTTGCAGGTGCTGCTGACCATGTGCCATGTAGCTGTGGCCTGGCTGCCGGGTGGCCTTGCTGCCTGGCTTGCCTGCTGTGCTGTTGGGCGCATGGCTTGGCCTAGGCCTACTGAGTTGGTGTCGGCGCTATTGGCCTTTGCTACAGCTACTGATCTGGCCATGCTAGCCTAGGCTGGCTTCCATGCTTGCCTTGCCACCTCAGGTGGGACCCACCTAGTCCCCATCCACTCTCTCTCCTCCTTCTCTCATTACTTTCTCTGTCATTTTTCTTCTGCTCTGATTCTTCTGAGCTCTTTCTGCTCAACTGTTGACCTTGCTCATCAACTACTGTTAGTGCACCAACCTAGTCACTATGTCTGTCAGTGGAACATTAGTGGGACACCCACATATACTCTCTCTCCTCTTTCCTTTTTTATTTTCTCTCTTCTCATCTTCTCTCTACATTTTTGTCAATGCTCTCACTTTCCAACTAGTAGTCTACCATCAATTGCTATCACTGCATGTCACTCTCCACAACTACTATGCCATACACATTGTAGGACCTAAATGGAGCCCAATGCCACCTCAGTGGGGCCCAAACTTATTATCTCTCCTCTACAACCCTGAGCAAGTGTCCTAGACATAACCATGCCAACTGAGGCTTTGCCTACTATCCAGAATAGCTTAGAATATGTTGCCAACAATGACAACAACTTTACAACCTTGCCAAGGTTCCAACAATCTCTACTTTTGGAATCGTTGGCAACCTATATGATATCTCCACATGATATCAAGCACTATCTCCCTCTTTGTCAACAAGTACAAAGGAAAAATGATGCTCCCCCTTCATTAATGCTCCCCCTGCATCAGAACTCCCCTTGCATAGACTCACCTATAGGAATGGCCACTACAACTTTCCAATCCTATAGATGAACAGTGTTTCTATGCAGGCACCAACTCCCCCTACACCTGTGTCATCTACTGTGTACTAACAGCCATAACTCCTAGCTTGTCTCTAAGAGTCTCAAATGAGTCCTTTGGGAGGGACTTTGTGAAGATATCTGCCATAAGATCACTGTTGACTAAAACTGCTCAGTAAAATGCTCCTGCTATGAATAAAAAAAATTGTCTCCAAAAAGAGTGCCCGCTATTAGTGCTCTTTTCTGTCACTAACACAACCTGGCCAAGCATAAAGCTTGTAGATTGTTGGGTTTCTGAAAAAACATATTGGTTGCCCCATGTTCTAGTCCCTTGTGCCACAACTTTTCTCTTTTCAATATTTTTCACCACATAGCCATCCTTGGTGAAGGTTACTTCATTTCCTTGATAAAAACTTGACTCACACTCAAGAGATTTTGTTTCAGGCCATTGACAAGCAAAACATTCTGGGATTTTAATTCTACACTACAAATGTTGCATTTTCTCTTCCTTCAATCCTTGTACCATCATTGTTTCCAAATCTAACTATCGACCTTCTTTAGCATTCAAACTTGCCAAAATTATTTTATCACCTGTCATGTGAGTAAAGCACCCACTATCCATGATCCATGGTGTAGGTCTAGCTTTGGGCTTAAAAACTATTTGCACAATGAGTGATTTGTTGCCCTTTTTCTTGTGCTTCTCAACCCATACTGCTTTTTTTTTTCACTGTTGTGGGTTTTTGTATTTTTTCTTTTACAACTTTTTCTTCTCTTTGAAATTTTCTTCTTAGAGATTTTTTTCTTGCATTCCTTCTAGGTTGCCTGTGAGATGGAAGGAATGTCTGACAATTTCTGGTTATATGGATAAATTTCTGACACCCGTAGCATTCAATTATGTCATCAGCCAAAGATGCAAATCTGTTTCCGTTTGTGAATACTGATTGTTTATTTTTTCTTCTAAACTCTGCAACTCTGTATCCATAACCAACACACCCATAATAGTATCCTCTGAAGCTCTCTCTTTGCATAGGATTATAGCCTTACCTTCTCTATCTATTGTGGTTGATTGTGTTGAACCCTTCTCTGTTTGTCTTATTCTTGGGAAACCTCTCAACATGTGATTCTCTCTGCTTTGCTCTATCAAACATGGTAAGGCTTTTAACAAATCCTTTTCCTTTTACTTTCTCAGATTTCTTCTTGTCATATCCAAGCCCAGACATGAGATGATCTTGTTAGCTTAGAATCTCATCTAGAATATTATCTTCTTCTTCCATTAGAAAACAACAATCATTAACTTCTTGTACTGTAAGTTATTGAAGGAGCTCATGTAGAATCTTTTAGATAACTTTTCTACACTCTTGCAGGATTTGCAAGCTCAGTCTCAAGTTGGACTATTTCTTCTTCAACCTTTGCACATTTTGTAGTTTTCATTGAAAGCTCACTGTCCAAGTCATTTGTAATTTTCATGGCTTCCTCAAGAGTGACCTTCATCAGGCTGATCATCTCAGTAGTACCATTGTAAGACCCGTACTGCACTAACTTGGTATAACCGTATCGTGTCAAGTCTTTCCATCATTCCTGGACCAAGTGGATCGAGCATGTGAAGATAAATCACAAACCACGTATCAGAATCAAGTTAAAAACAGTAAAAACATACCTAAGGTCGCATGCCTGGGTAGGTATGGTCGACCATAAGGAAGGGAACCAAAAATCTCAAATCTAAAACCCCACGGTCGATGATTTTGACCATACGATCGATGGTTTATGCGACCGTATGATCGACTGTGAGAACCCAGATCAAACTCTAAGTTTTGGAAATTTTCCTAAACTAAGGGATTGCTTTCCTAATTGAAAGAGGACTCTATATGGAGAGTTTTCCTCTATATAAAGGATGTCCCTCAGCCCTTTTTCACTCTTTTAGAACATTAGTAAACCCTAAAGAAAGATAAGGAAGAGAAAGAAGAGATGGAGATGAAGAAAAGCTAAGGAGAAGAATTTGCTGAGAAGAGATTGACTCTCTATCACAGGAAAAGGTATGAAACGAATCTCTGGAGATGTAAACTCTAAGGAATAAGACTTCTATGGAAGATAGGAAATATCCACCTATTATGATCTATGTGATTTCCTTTAGAAATCCCAAGGAGAACCATGAGGAGTGAATTTGATGATTAGGGTTGACAACAAATTACTAATGATGGCCATAGGATGACCTCAAAATAAACCCCAATGAAGAACAGAAGAATTAACTCAGGAAGAACTCGAATTTCATGTAGACTGTGACCAGAAATCTCAAGGTCACAGCTATGATCGACCATAGCATGACCAGTATGACTAGAGGATCGACCATAGGCATTCGGGAAGATTTCAAAAATCATATGGTCGCAGCTATGGTCGCACCATATGCGATCGTAGGGTATCGACCATAGACGGTAAGGTCGATACAACATGAGACCATATGACTAATCAGACACCTATCAGTGCTCTGTTTTGATTTTCAACTACTATAACATGTCACATATGAACCCTAATATAAATTCATATAATTTTTAGGTTGTTAAATCAATTCAAAGAGAATTTTAAGGCTTGGAAGGACATTGAGTATTGCTAACAGGTGAGGAAACTAGATCTAAACTAATTGGAAAATAACAAACTATTTATTTTTATTGAGTCCAATGTCATGATTGATTATATGCTTGTATGCTCGTAATGTGCATCTCACATGTCATCCAATATTCCTGCTATTACTGTTCATGCAAATTTAATTCTATTTATTTGTAACATGATGATGATGATGATGCTAGGAATAGGCAAGTGAATGTATATGTGTGGTTGGTGTGTTGGATGCGAGTGGAGCATCAAGCGGAGGACGTGGCATGGTGGTCTTCGACCTCATCACTTGACTCTAGCTCTATCTCTACTCAAGTCTTGCCCACTAACATCATCGTATTGCGACCTTAGTAGAACTATTACGTCGTAGGGCATCAAGGAAGGTGGTTTCAGACTTTGTGGTCTCTGACTCTGTCGGGGGCCTTACTCTATCTCTATGGACGTATTGAGGGATGCTGGGATGAGGCCTTAGATATACTGTTCGGCATTAGGATTGGTTAGCTACAAGCCCAGTTTGCAAGCCCTTACCAATAGGGGCTTATGTATTGGTATGGGTAGGGCATCAGGTGAAGTATTGGTGGTTTTTGATCCAGACACTTTAGCTCTATCTTTATTCCATGGAGGGTGCATGTGGAATGGAAATGGTGTTTGATCCATTGGGCGAATTCACACACTCGTGTATAGAGGTGCGGCGACCACCAAACCCTTCTATAGCACATTGCAAACTTATAAATAAAACCAAAGAAATGAATTGAATGCATGTATATGTTTGTTGTATTGTTTTGTTTGCTCATTGAGCTGTGATGTGTGCTCACCCTTTAGACTTCGAATATTTTTAGTTGATGATGCAAGTCCTATTGTTGAAGAATTTATGAATGCATTGATGTTTGGACACGTTGCGGCGATGGATGTAGAAGCTGAAGAAGATTCGCATGATTCATCATGCGAGTGCAACCAATATGTTTTTGCTTAAGTTTAGTTATAATTTGAACATCGGATATGTAATTGATTATTTATTTTTATGTCTTCTTATTTGGAAGTAATTGGATTAAATATTTTTTTATCACTGTTGGACTCTCAGTTCATTATCTGTAAAACTTTTGCTTATTTGTTTATTACTGCTGATTATTAATGTGGAATGTGTGTGTTGTTTCATAGGGTGGGTACTACCTACTCGAGATCCTGGGTGAACAGTTGGTTTAATGGTGGTTCATTACACCATTCTGGTTAGACCAGAATTGGGGTGTGATATCTTGATATCAGAGCTTCTCAGGTTCTACCCATTGACCTAACTACATTCACATGAGTCATGAACTGAGTTAGGATAAAATTAAAAGTTGTAATAATAACACACCATAAGCACCTATGTTATATGAGACATAAACTAAGAAAGAGAATAAATAATGTACATATGTAAAGGGAAAACCAATTTTATAAATATATCCAAATGGGAATAAAACAAATGTACATCCAATTCAGAGTACAATCCATAATCCAGAGAGTTACTCTATAGTATAAAAAGGAATAAAATTTAAATGACAATCATGATGCTGGAGGTGCTGGAGGAGGAGGTGCTTCACAATCTCTATCATAGTCTTCAGCATATACTCTTGCAAGCCAGGGCACCTGAGTCTGAGTCGCTCGGAGACTAGCAGTCAGATCCGCTACCCGCTGGTCTGTAGAGCACTGGGAATCTAGAAGCTCTCCTACTCTCTAATCAGTCACCCGTTGAGCCTCTCTAATCTCATGTAACAGCCCCATCATGTCATCTGGTGGTGGGCGCGAAGGGCCAGCTGAATGAGAAGCCCTAGAAGGGCCAGCTTTAGTAAAATATTATGGCGATGGAGGAGGGATGGCATCCACATCCATGTACATCCGATCATCATCCTCCTTATCACCACCCTCGTGTGCCTCTGCTACTACCTCTGCTGCTACTGCTGCTGCCGCCTCTACATCTACTACCGTTACCTGAGTGAGAGGACGTCTTATAGTATTCCTCTCATCATCACAAACCTGTATCTCTCTCATGCCCATCCTGCTGATGGCCTCCCAATCAAGGTCAGCTAAGAAGGTGTCCTCAAGGATCCTCTCATCCACTATGTCCACCTGTAGACGAGTGAGCAAGGTGGAGATCAGCCGCCCATAGGGCAAGTTACCTCTAGAGTCAGGCAACATAGCTCGGTGCATAGTCCAGAGAATAATATATGGGAGGCAGACAGGCTACCTAGTACTGATACAATACAACAGGTACTGAGTCAGTTGTGAGATCATCTCGTAGTGTCAGTCCTGTGGAATAAGATTATACTGGATAATCTTACAGTAGACCCGTGGCTCTGGACGTAGGTTGACTGCTTTCATCTCCCAGGGGTCATCCCAAAGAATCTGGTAATCTATTTCTGCACGAACCTATGTAGAATGAAACTATGGCTCCCTGGGTGCACAGTAAACCAACTGACAATCGTTGGAAATGCCTAGGAGATTAGCCAACTCTTGACAGTTGAAAGAGATCGGAACCCCTTTCACCCAGCTGGTGATCCGAAGCTCTCTACCCCTGTCAACATCTTCTAAGTCACCCTCTACATGTAGGTGATAGTAGAATGATGTGACCAAGTCCGGGTGTGTGCAAGCCTCGTATAGGATCACTGAAAGCCAGCCTATATCGCCAAATGCCCTCTCCACATCAAACAGGGCTAAGTGGGCTAGGTTCACACACCGACCCCCTTTAACTTTTTTTTGGTCAAACCAAAGATATCGCACCTCTGCTTCAACAGACCTAAAGCGTCGTAGGTCATGAACTCGAGGAACCTTAGTATGAACCATGATAACTACAAAAGAAGAAAATAAGAAAACAAGTTAGATAAATTTGAAAAATTTGACAGCATAACGTCGTAAAATGAAAAAAGCCTCACTTTTCATCCAAATATTTGGGCAGGCGTACTTACATAGGTCCCAAACCAACCTGGAAGGCTCATACAATCAGAAATTTAAACTAGGTACGTCGAATTTGAAGAAATTTTGATAATTGAGAAAAACCCCAAAATTTAGGTCAAAAAGGGGAATTTTCAAGTTTCTACTAAACTAACCGATGAAACTCAAATTTTCTTGGGGACTTTCATCCATTGGGTGGCCAATAGGAAAAGCCTCCAATAAAAATTAAATTTTTACGGTCAGAAAAATATTAATTCAAAGAAAACCCTACAAATAGCAAGAACCCTAGGTATGAAAGCTTAAAAATGGAGAAAAGTAGAGAACATACCTCAAGTAATGGAGTGACGGTTGTTGATCGATGAAAAAATCTGCAAGTTTGTATAGTCGACACTGTAGCAAGTCATTGGTGGCCAGATGAGTAGAAACCGTACGATGAAGGAGGAGAAATGTGAGGGAAACTCTCGAAAATAGATTTTTAAAAACTGATTTTAGATCTTACAGTCGCATAATTCAACCAAAACATGCGACCGTATGATCGACCATAGGGTCTCGGTAAGTTGACCGGGTTTTGAAGGTCGCACCTATGGTCGCATGTTGGCCATCGACCATATGAATGACTGTTGTCGGAATTTTGATTCTATTTGAACTTTTGCCTATTAATTTTGTTTTTCTCTCGCCTTCCATTATGAGACTAACCTAATACTACCATCATATCTTGTCTCACATATACAACATTTCCAAGTACCATTCAACCAAGAGTTTAAATGGCTGGACGTAAAGTAAGTAGAAGGAGACAAAATGCAAACCCATCTCCACCACCTATAGAGACTAATGACAATGAAGGTCAGCAAAGACAGGAAGGAAAAATTGAAACTCAAAATGTTGCACCTTAGAATATGCACACCCAAGCCAACCCAACCAACCTACCTGCACCACCTACAGATTCGGCTACTGTGGTGATGAATTTAGCACAACAAATCTAACAAATACAGCAAGTGCAAGCCAACATGCATGCTGCTATGGGAATTGCTTTCCCAGCTGCAAACACAACGCCTCTACCTGTAGGACAAGCTAGTACTGCACCTAGTGGTAGCAACACTGTACCTCAAGCACCGCAAACACCAGCAGCAGTATAAGGCCAAGTGCAAAACCCTGAAGCACCACAAGGCGGGTATAACCAAGGAAATTATCAGTACCAATGGCCTATGTATGGAGCATATGCATAGTATCAGCTTGATCACTCTAGACTGATCGACTATTTCCTGAAGTTGAAGCCGAAGGAATTTAAAGACAAGCCATCAGATCCGTCACGGCCAGCTCACTGGATCGATGAGATGGAAAGATTCCTTATGATGAAGACCATAAATGAAGAAGAGAAAGCATTATGTGCCACTTTTATGCCGAAAGATGATGCGCACCATTGGTGGAAATCTACTCGGAGTTATCTATTGACAAAGCACGCCCAACTGACCTAGGCTATCTATAAAGAAGCTTTCTTCGAGAAGTATTTTCCCTGGAGTTTCAGAGATCAAATGGAAAAGGACATTTTGAGTCTATATCAGGGACAGATGATTGTAGACGCATATCAACAGCGTTATGAAGAACTATTTTTCTTTGCTCCCTCTAACATGCAGGAGGAAAATACCGAAACCCGAAGGTTCGTCATGGGACTTACGGGAAGCATCCGTGAGCATGTATTGGGACTAGAAAAGAAGATTTATAATGAAGCTGTACAGATTGCCTGAGTACTAGAATTGAGCCAGAGGGAAAATTATTTTGCTCAAAACAGAGGTATTAAAAGGCCCAATGGAAACTTATACAACGGAGGAAACTCAAAGACATTTAAACCCTTCTATACTCTAGGCTTCAATGCTACAACTAAGACTACTACGACAGCCCAACGTCAATAGAAGCAAAGTAATGCAGGAGTTAAATGCTTTAACTGTAATCAAGAAGGACATTATTCAAGGGAGAGTCCTAAACCATGGAAGTAGCTACAGCAAAGGAAAGGTTTATGTAGTTACATCCAAGGATGCTACCGCATCGCCTGATGTGGTCACAGGTATGACCTGAACCTTTCATTTTGTACTGTCACACCCCAATTCTGCACCAACCAGAATGGTGTGATGAATCGTCAATAAACCAACGGTTCAACCAGGATCTCAAAATAGGCTATCCCACATATGATAAACCAAAACACATTCCACATTAATCAAAGGTAATAAAATAAATAGCGGATGTCTTACAGATAATGAACTGAGAATTTAACTGTGATAACCGTAAATAAATATCAAATTATTGATAAATCAACTGAGACATAATTAAATAAATATCAATTACTTGTCTTTAGTAAAATTAAACAAAATCTAATTGAATACGCATGAGTTGCACTCGCATGAGGAGTCATGCATATCCACTAAGTCTTCAGCTTCCATTGTCACCACATGCCCGTACACAGGAGCGTTCATATAATCTTCAACGGTGGTACCTGCATCATCAACTAAAAGTATTCTAATTCGAAAGGGTGAGAACACATCACGGCTCAGTGAGAAAACAAAACAATGCAACAACACATATGCATGAAATAAATTCATATCTTTCGTCTGGTTTAAAGTTTGCAATGTGCTATAGAAAGGATAGGTGGCCACCGCACCTCTATACACGAGTGTGTGGAAACGCCCAATGAAAATGGCACCATCGCCCCACATGCACCCACCATGGATAATATACACCCCATGAAAACGGCATGGCTCTACCGGTTGCCCATACCAACACGTAAGCCC
>CM053265.1:47245194-47291075 GCA_028583415.1 Protea cynaroides
GATATATGGCCATAATAGATTTTATCTTTTGCTGAAAATGTCTGTGGTATCATCTTCAGAAGACATTCTTCAATCCTGGTCGGATCATTCTGTCATTATGCAACTATCCCATACATCGGTGGCTGATAAGGTTAACCATCTTGATACACTACTTGTTGTGCACCAAACTTCTGTACTGGGGTGTGCATTACTGGGACTTGCTGCATGATAGGTACTGTGTGCTAACATGTACTGGATACGGTGTTGCTACTAGTTGGTACCGTACTTGGTTTGACCAGAGGGTGTTGATGTAGCATCGGTAACTTGGGTATTGATTTACATAGCGACTTGCATAGTCAGTCTCATCTGTTGTTGCTCTTGTATTTTATTGGGTTAAGTTTATGACAACCATAACCAAGGTACTTGGTAGTCCAAGGGGTTGGCTGGAGTGGCCTGGTTGTTCACCACCTTTTATTTGCTCCAATCTGATTATCATTATTTAGCATCTACCCAGATGAGTTTTTATTACCATTCTCGACCCTGATAGTGGTGGGGTCAAGTTGCAACATCCTCTTCTTGCTTAGTGGGCAATAGATCAACTTGTAATGGATCTCACTCTGAGTCTCCATGTCACCCAGGAGTATAGCTTTATTTTCTTTTATAGTTACTCTTATTTTTGGTGTATAGCTATTGTTCTCCTATCTCTGTCGCATTCAGCCCGAGATTTTTTCCTTTATCTCTACAGGGTTTTGGCATTACTAGCAATTTTTCTTCTTCCTCTGTCCTACATCGAGTTTCACATCTTGTGAGTACCAACTCGGTATTCTAATTTTCTGCTATACAGAAGCTCCCTTCTTGCTACTGTACTATATCTTGTATACTTGGATAACTACCCAACTTATAGATATTACCCTATATTGTTTGTTTATTAAGATAATTTTTGGCCTTTTCTTTCTGTTTGAGTGTATATATATGGTTCCACCTTTTATATGTACATTATTGTCTTGTTTAATTTCTGTCTCAACCAACACAGGTGCTTATGGTTTGTTTGTATTAAAGCTTTTAATTTATCCTAACTCAATTCATGGACTCCAATGGAAGTATTCAGGTTTAATGGGTAAGGCCTACAGGATGCTCTGAAACCAAGTTGTCACACCCCAATTCTGCACCAACCAGAATGGTGTGATGAACCATCAATAAACCAACGGTTCAACCAGGATCTCAAAATAGGCTATCCCACATATGATAAACCAAAACACATTCCACATTAATCAGAGGTAATAAAATAAATAGCGGAAGTCTTACAGATAATGAACTGAGAATTTAACTGTGATAACTGTAAATAAATATCAAATTATTGATAAATCAACTGAGACATAATTAAATAAATATCAATTACATGTCTTTAATAAAATTAAACAAAATCTAATCGAATACGCATTAGTTGCACTCGCATGAGGAGTCATGCATATCCACTAAGTCTTCAGCTTCCATTGTCACCACATGCCCATACATAGGAGCGTTCATATAATCTTCAATGGTGGTACCTGCATCATCAACTAAAAGTATTCGAATTCGAAAGGGTGAGCACACATCACCGCTCAGTGAGCAAACAAAACAATGAAACAATACATATGCATGAAATAAATTCATATCTTTGATCTGGTATAAAGTTTGCAATGTGCTATAGAAAGGATAGGTGGCCGCCGCACCTCTATACATGAGTGTGTGGAAACGCCCAATGAAAATGGCACCGTCGCCCCACATGCACCCACCATGGACAATATACACCCCATGAAAACGTCATGGCTGTACTAGTTGCCCATACCAACACGTAAGCCCCTATTGGCGAGGGCTTGTAAACTGGGCTCGCAACTAACCAACCCTAATGTCAAACAATGTATCCAAGGCCTCACCCCAGCATCCCTCAATACATCCAAAGAGATAGAGCTAGGGTCTGGTGACCAGGCTGAACCACAATGCCACGTCCCCCCTGATGCCCTACGACATATTAGTTTACTAAGGTAATGATGATACAACGATGTTAGTGGACAAGACTTGAGTAAAGATAGAGCTAGAGTCTGGTGACCAAGCTGAACCACAATGTCACGTCCTCCCCCTGATGCTCCACTCGCATCAAGCACACTAACATTTGCTTAGTGGACATGACTTGAATATACCATGGTACAATATACCCCGATGGGAACGGCATCGAGTACCGGTTGATACCATCCCTACCCGCACCATGTACACTAGCCAAACACAAACATTCACATGCCTATTCCTACCATCATCAACATCATCATGTTATAATCAATAAATTTAAATATGCATGAACAGTAATAATAGAAATATTGGATGACATGTTGAATGCACATTACAAGCATACACGCATAGAATCAATCATGATACTAGACTCAAAAAAATAAAAATAGTTTGTTATTAACCAAGTAGTTTAGGTCTTGTTCCCTCACCTTAGCTTGCTAATAGATCCTCTTCCAAGCTTTAGAATCACCTTTATAATGTTATTATATTGCTAGAAGACCTAACAAAGTCGATAGAATTTAATTAGAATTAATTCTGAATTTAAAACCATCCTGTTAACTGAGGGTCAGAGGTAGGGTCAGAGTCATGATCGACCCTGGGTGCGACCCTCCCCCTAATCTGAACTTCCCGAACACTGAGGGTAGATGCTAGGGTCAGATCTGCCATCGACCCTGGGTGCGACCCTCCCCCTAATCTGAACTTCCCGAACACTGAGGGTAGATGCTAGGGTCAGATCTGCCATCGACCCTAGGTGCGACCCTCCATGGTTTGAGTCAAAAATATCATATTTCGTTCTCTCTTTCATGGTTGGGTCCTATGGCTTACTTCCACAATCCATTCTATTCATGTTCCATGGTTTATAACTATACTTTATTCACCTACATGGTTTTAATGATCTCCTCCATGGTTTTCCATGAAAACCTAACCATGGATGGATGATTTGGGTTTCTTCTAAGTCATATCCTCTTCATAAACCATTCTAAAGTCTTAAATAAATCATGGGGAATGTATCCATACCTTAGTTTTGCTGAGATTCAGAGTTCCTCTGAATTTCCTCTTCTTGCTTAGCCTTTTCTTCAAGTTTTCCTTCTCTTCTTCTCTTCCTTCTCTTCTCTTTCTCTCAATCCAATTAGGGTTGTAAAATGAGTGAATGAGGCTTAGGGACGTCCTAATTATAGGGCAAAACCTCCCAAAATAAGTCACATTGAGTTTAGGAAAGGTTCCAATCAAAATTAGGAAGGTTTCCTAATTTTTGTTTCGTGTCGTTTTTCCCGAATATCGAGGGTCGATGGGAGGGTCGGACAACTCATATACCCTGCAACCCATGGTTGAGGGTCGATGGTGAGGGTCGATGGGAGGGTCGGACCTGCCTGTTAAAACCTGTGACCCTACCCTCATTTTGACTGTTTTTGGGTAAATTTTCATATTGGGTCTTGATTTTTCTTTACACATTTGGTCCACTTGGCTCGACCATGATATGTAGATGGGTCCCGACACAAAATATAAGGTTAGGCCGGGTTCGTGGTGTGCGGGTCTTACATGTACTACCTTGTGTGAGCATACAGACTAAATTAAATCAAATCACATGTATTGTACCTATTAATAGCTTACCCGCCAGAGTACTCTTTGACTCTAGAGCTACTTATTTTTGTATATATGTGTCATTTCGAAAGAAGATCTCTCAGACCTTTAGACTACAAACTACTTGTACGATCACCTATGGGATTAAAAGTGGAACTAGACAAAGGTTATGGACCATGTCCAGCTCTTATCGGAGAGAAGATTTTTGGATGCAACCTTAATTCAACTGGAGATGATAGACTTTGACGTTATCTTGGGAATGGATTGGTTAGCTCGTCACTCCATAAACTTATTATGTGCAGAAAAGAAATTGACATTTAAAGGCAAGGAAGGAGCAGAGTTTAGTTTTGTAGGAACCAAACTTCCCCGTAAATGAAAACTCATTCTCTTTGCATTGAAGGCTAGAAAATGACTCGAGAAAGGAAGAATTGGGTGTCTAGTATCCGTGGTTGACCTCACCAACGAAGCACCACAAATGGAGGATATTAAAGTTATGCATGAATTTGTAGATGTATTTCCTGAGGACCTACCAGGACTACCAGCAGATCAAGCGACAGAGTTCATTATAGATCTTATACCTGGAGCCGCACCAGTATCGAAAGCACCCTATCGAATGGCTCCTACTGAACTAAAGGAACTGAAGGTATAATTACAAGAATTACTGGACAAGGGTTATATCAGACCCAGCATATCACCATGGGGAGCGCCAGTATTGTTCGTATAAAAGAAGGACGGTAGCATTTGAGTGTGTATAGATTATCGGAATTGAAAAAGCTTACAATCAAGAATCGGTACCCATTGCCTTGGATCGATGACGATCAGTTGCAAGGTGCCAAAGTGTTCTCCAAAATTGATCTTCGATCAGAATACCATCAGTTGAAGATTAAAGAAGGTGATATTCTGAAGACAGCATTCAGAACCAGATATGGACATTATGAATTTTTAGTCATGTATTTTGGATTAACTAATGCACCCAGAACTTTTATAGAACTCATGAATCGGGTATTTCGTGATATGTTGGATACGTCAGTCATTGTATTTATTAACGACATACTAGTCTACTCCAAGGATAAAGAAACTTATGTCACAAATCAAAGAGCCGCTCTGTAGCGACTAAGAAAGAGAAGCTTTACGCAAAATTTATAAAGTGTGAGTTCTGGCTAGATGAAGTCGCTTTCTTAGGCCATGTTGTATCCGCCGAAGGAATTAAAGTGGATCCTAGCATGATTAAAGCCATTGTGAAATGGGAAGTACCTAAGAATGTTGCAAAAATCAAAAGTTTCTTAGGTTTAGCTGGTTACTATTGACGATTCATGGAAGGTTACTCTAGAATTGCCATTCCTCTCACTAGTCTGACAAAGAAAGGAGAAAAGTTTGTTTGGACCGATAAATGTGAAGAGTGTTTTTAAATATTGAAAGCTAGATTGATATCAGTTCCCATCTTGACTATTTCTATCCCAAGACAACCATTTACCTTGTAAACTGATGTGTCTTGGTTAGTTTTAGGATGTGTGCTTATGCAAGGAGAACAAGTAATTGCGTATGCCTCAAGACAACTGAAGACACATGAGAAGAACTATTCCACCAATGACTTGGAATTAATAGCAGTAATACATGATATTAAGACATGAAGACATTATTTTATGGAGAGAAATTTCAGATTAAATCAGATCATAAGAGTCTCACTAATCTTTTTAATCAGAAGGAGTTGAACATGAGACAAAGAAGATGGCTGGAATTATTGAAGGATTATGATTGCAATATCCAGTATCATCCAGGAATAGCTAATGTAGTTCATGACCCACTAAGCAAGAAAGCTATGACAGAATCCCAAGAAGAAGTTAGCGCAATTGCTATGGCATTTGTCATAGGAAAAGTATTTAATTACGGTAAAGAACAGTTCATGATTGATATTCCGAATGAATCAACTAAGCAAGGGTTTATTCATCAATTCTCAAACATGTTTGCTACATTGAAGATTATACCTGATCTATTAGACGAAGTGAAAGCCGCTATTAATCAGACCCTTATCTGATAACGGTGCAAGAAGACCTCAAAAAAGGTAGGACTACTCCTGAGTTCACCTTGGACATTGAAAAGGTACTAAGATACAAATGTAGGGTATGTGTTACTGAAAATGAAGACTTGGATATTAGACAAAGACTAATGAAGGAAGCTCACACCACAGCTTATTCGGTATACCCTGAAAGTACAAAGATGTATCATGATCTGAAGAAACTTTATTGGTGGAGAGGAATGAAGGTAGATGTAGCAAAATTTCTATCTTAATGCTTGAATTATCAGCAAGTAAATGCTAAAAGGCAAAGACCTACAGGATTGTTACAGCCACTGCCAGAACCAGCTTGGAAATGGGACTGCATCACTATGGACATCGTCATCGGGTTACCATTGACTCCCTGAGTAGTTGACTCGGTCTGAGTGATTTTGGATCGTTTGACAAAGATACATAGCTATACGATCTCAATACCCTAGAGAGGTTAGCTAAGCCTTATGTAGATAATATTGTTCAATTACATGGTGTACCTGAAAGCATTGAGTCCGACAGAGACCCATGCTTTACCTCAAAGTTTTGTGAAGGATTATAGAAGGCTATGGGTACAACATTGAAGTTTAGTACTACATTCCATCCTCAGACAGATGGACAGTCGGAGCATACTATTCAGATTTTAGAAGACATGCTTCGAGCTTGTGTTATTGATTTCAAAGGATCATGGGATTAGAAATTACCATTAATTGAGTTCGCTTATAACAACAGCTATCAAGCGACTATACAGATGTCACCATATGAAACACTGTATGGTAGGAAATGTTGAACTCCTTTGTTTTGGAATAAAGTTGGAGAAAGGAGTATTGTTGGACCAGAGTTTGTTAAAGAGACTTGTTGAGTAGTCGACATTGTCAAGGAAAGAGTCCGAATAGCTCAGAACCGTCAGAAGCAATATGCAGATAATCGATGTAGAGATCTCAAATTCAGCATAGGTGGTAAGGTATTTCTGAAAATATCTCCTATGCATGGTTTGAAAAGGTTTGGACAGAAGAAAAAGTTGTGTCCTAGATATATTGGACCTCATAAAGTTCTAAATAGACATGGAAAAATAGCATGTCAGTTAACACTACCACCGTCCATGTCAAGTGTGCATGATGTATTTCATATCTCATTATTAAACAAGTACATCAGAGATCCAACACACGTGTTAACAATGGATCCACCGGATTTGACTGAAGATTTGACATTCGAAGTAGTACCTTTTGAGATCACTAACCGGAAGGTGCAACGTCTTTGCAACCACGACATTTACTACGTTAAGGTTACTTGGAGAAGCCAAAATGTTGAGGAAGTTATATGGGAAGAAGAGAACGCTATGCGGAAGCTATATCCTCACCTATTTGACTCGGAAGGTATATACAAATTTTGAGGACGAAATTTATATAAGAGGGGGGAATTATAAGACCCACACTCCACTAACTTGGTCTAACCATGTCAGGCCAAGTCTTTCCATCATTCGTGGACCAAGTGAACCGAGCGTGTGAAGATAGATCACAAACCAGGTATGAGAATCGAGTTAAAAACACTAAAAACATACCTAAGGTCGCATGCCTGGGTAGGTATGGTAGACCATAAGAAAGGGAACCAAAAATCTTAAATCCAAAACCCCATGGTCGATGATTTCGACCCTACGGTCAACAGTTTATGTGACAGTATGATCGACCATGAGAACCCAGATCTGACTCTGTATTTTGAAAACTTTCATAAACTAAGGGATTGCTTTCCTAATTGAAAGAGTACTCTATATGGAGATTTTTCCTCTATATAAAGGATGTCCCTCAGCCCTTTTTCACTCTTTTAGAACATTAGTAAACCCTAGAGAAAGAGAAATAAGAGAAAGAATAAAAGGAGAAGAAGAAAAGCTAAGGAGAAGAATTTGCTGATAAGAGATTGACTCTTTATCACAGGAAAAGGTATGAAACGAATCTCTAGAGATGTAAACTCTAAGGAATAAGTCTTCTATGGAAGATAGGAAATTTCCTTTAGAAAATTGCAAGGAGAACCATGAGGAGTGAATTTGATGATTAGGGTTGATAAGAAATTACTAATAATGGCCATAGGATGACATTAGAATAAACCCCAATGAAGAACAGAAGAATTAACTCAGGAAGAACTCGAATTTCATCTAGACTGTGACCAGAAATCTCAAGGTCGCAGCTACGATGGACCATAGCATTACCAGTATGACCAGAGGATCAACCATAGGCATTCAGAAAGGTTTTAGAAATCATATGGTCACAGCTATGGTTGCACCATATGCGATCTTGGGGTATCGATCGTAGACGGTAAGGTCGATACAGCATGAGACCATAGGACTAATCAAACACCTATCAGTGCTCTGTTTTGATTTTCAACTACTGTAACATGTCACATATGAATCCTAACTTAAATTCATATAATTTTTAGGTTGTTAAATCAATTCAAATAGAATTTCAAGGCTTGGAAGGACATCGAGTATTGTTAACAGGTGAGGGAACTAGACCTAAACTAATTGGATAATAACAAACTATTTATTTTTATTGAGACCATTGTCATGATTGATTTTATGATTGTATGGCTCGTAATGTGCATCTCACATGTCATCCAATATTCCTACTATTACTATACATGCATATTTAATTCTATTTATTTATAACATGATGATGATGATGATGCTAGGAATAGGCATGTCAATGTATGTGTGTGGTTGGTGTGTTGGATGTGAGTGGAGCATCAAGGGAAGGATATGGCATGGTGGTCCTCGACCTCATCACTTAACTCTAGCTCTATCTCTACTCAAGTCTTGTCCACTAACATCATCGTATTGCCACCTTAGTAGAACTATTATGTCGTAGGGCATCAAGGGAGGTGGTCTCAGACTGTGTGGTCTCTGACTCTATCGGGGGGCCTTAGCTCTATCTCTATGGACATATTGAGGGATGCTGGGGTGAGGCCTTGGATATATTGTTCGGCATTAGGATTGGTTAGTTGCGAGCCTAGTTTGCAAGCCCTTACCAATAGGGGCTTACGTATTGGTATGGGTAGGGCATTAGGGAAAGTATTGGCGGTGTTTGATTTGGACACTATAGCTTTATCTCTATTCCATGATCGGTGCATGTGGAACGGCAATGGTGTTTGATCCATTGGGTAGATTCACATACTCGTGTATAGAAGTGCGGCGGCCACCAAACCTTTCTATAGCACATTGCAAACTTATAAATCAGACCAAAGATATGAATTGAATGCATGCATATGTTTGTTGTATTGTTTTGTTTGCTCACTGAGCCATGATGTGTGCTCACCCTTTAGACTTCGACTATTTTGAGTTGATGATGCAGGTCCTGTTGAAGAATATATGAAAGCATTGATGTTTGGACACGTTGCTACGATGGATGTAGAAGCTGAAGAAGATTCGCATGATTCATCACGCAAGTGCAACCAATATGTTTTTGCTTAAGTTTAGTTATAATTTGAACATCGGATATGTAATTGATTATTTATTTTCATGTCTTGTGGTTTGGAGATAATTGGATTAAATACTTTTTTAGGAGCTTCTTAGGTTCTACCCATTGACCAAACTACTTCCACATGAGTCATGAACTGAGTTAGGATAAAATTAAAAGTTGTAATAATAACACACCATAAGCACCAGTGTTGTATGAGACAGAAACTAAGAATGAGACTAAATAATGCACATATGTAATGGGAAAACCAATTTTATAAATATATCCAAATGAGAATAAGACAAATGTACATCCAATTTATAGTACAATCCACAGTCCAGACAGTTACACTATAGTATAAGAAGGAATAAAATATAAATGACAATCATGGTGTTGGAGGTGCTAGAGGAGGAGGTGCCTTCCAATCTCTGTAGTAGTCTTCAACATATACTCTCGCAAGCCAGAACACTTGAGTCTGAGTCGCTCGAAGACTAGCAGTCTGATCCACTACCCGCTGGTTTATAGAGCATTGGGCATTTAGAAGCTCTCCTACTCTCCAATCAGTCACCCGTCGAGACTCTCTAATCTCACGTAACAACCCCATCATGTTATCTGGTGGTGGGCATGAAGGCCCAGCTGAATGAGAAGCCCTAGAAGAGCCAGCTCCAGCAAAATGCTGTGGCGATGGAGGAGAGATGGCATCCACATCTATGTACATCCGATCATCATCCTCCTTATCACCATCCTCGTGTGCTTTTGCTACTACCTCTGCTGCTACTCCTGCTGCCGCCTATACATCTGCTGCCGCTACGCGAGTGAGAGGATGTCTCATAGCATTCCTCCCATCATCACTAACCTGTATCTCTCTCATGCCCATCCTACTGATGGCCTCCCAATCAAGGTCAGCTGAGAAGGTGTCCTCAAGGATCCTCTCATCCACTAGGTCCACCTGTAGACGAGCGAGCAAGGTGGAGATCAACCGCCCATAGGGCAAGTTACCTCTCGAGTCAGGCAACGTAGCTTGGTGCATAGTCCAAAGAATAATATATGGGGGGCAGACAGGCTGCCTAGTACTGATACAATACAGTAGGTACTGAGTCAGTTGTGAGATTATCTCGTAGTGTCTGCCCTAGGGAATAAGATTATGCTAGATAATATTATAGAAGACCCATAGTTCTAGATGCAAGTTGACTGCTTTCATCTCCCAGCAGTCATCCAGAAGAATCTGGCTATCTATTTCTGCACGCATCTGTGTAGATAGAAATTGTGGCTTCCTGGGTGCACAGTAAACCAATTGACTATCGTTGGAAATGCCTAGGAGATCAGCCAACTCTTAACAGTTGAAAGAGATCAGAACCGTTTTTGCCTAGCTGGTGATCCGAAGCTCTCTACTCCTGTCAACATCTTCTAAGTCACCCTCTAAATGTAGGTGATAGTAGAACTGTTTAACCAAGTACGGGTGAGTGCAAGCCTCGTATAGGATCACTGGAAGCCAGCCCATATCGCCTAATACCCTCTCCACATCAAATAGGGCTAAGTGGGCTAGGTTCACACACCAACCCCCTTTAACTTTCTTTTGGTCAAACCAAGGATATTGCACCTCTCCTTCAACAGACCTGAAGCATCGTGGGTCATGAACTCAAAGAACTTTAGTGCAAACCATGATAACTACAAGAGAAGAAAATAAGAAAACAAGTTAGATAAATTTAAAAAATTTAACAGCACAATGACGTAAAATGGAAAAAGCCTTACTTTTCACCCAAATATTTGGACAGGAGGACTTACATAGTTCCCAAACCAACCTGCAAGGCTCATACAATCGGAAATTTAAACTAGGTAGGTCGAATTTGAAGAAATTTTGATAACTGAGGAAAATCCCAAATTTTAGGTCAAAAAAGAGAACTTTCAAGTTTCTACTAAACTAACCAATGAAACTCAATTTTTCTTGGGGGCTTTCATCCATTGGGTGGCCAATAGCAAAAGCCCCCAATAGAAATTAAATTTTTACGGTCAGAAAAATATAAATTAGGTGAAAACCCAACAAATAGCAAGAACCCTAGGTATGAAAGCATAAAAATGGAGAAAAGTATAGAACGTACATCAACGAATGGAGTGACGGATGTTGATCAATGGAAATCCCCAAGTTTGTACAGTCGACACTGTACCAACTCACTGGTGGCGAGATGAGTAGAAACCGTAAGACTAAGGAGGAGAAATGAGAGGGAAACTCTCGAAAATAGGTTTTAAAAACTGATTTTAGATCTTACGGTCGCATAATTCGACCAAAACATGCGACCGTCTGATCGACCATAGGGTCTCTGTAAGTTGCTAGAGTTTTGAATGTTGCACCTATTGTCGCACAACATGCGACCGTAGGCCATCGATAATATGAATGACTGTTGTCTGCATTTTGATTCTGTTCGAACTTTTGCCTATTAATTTTGTTTTTCTCTCGCCTTTCATTATGAGACTAACCCAATACTACCATCATATCTTGTCTCACATATACAGCCTTTCCAAGTACCATTCAACCAAGAGTTTAAATGGCTGGACGTAGAGTAAGTTGAAAGAGACAAAATGCAAACCCATCTCCACCACCTATGGAGACTAATGACAATGATGGTCAGCAAGGACAGGAAGGAAAAATTAAAACTCAAAATGCTGCACCTCAGAATGTACACACCCAAGCCAACCCAACCAGCCTACCTGCACCACCTACAGATTTGGTTTCTGCAGTGATGAATTTAGCACAACAAATGCAACAAATATAGCAACTGCAAGCCAACATGCAAGCTGCAATGGGAATTGCTTTCCCAGCTGCAAACACAACACCTCTACCTGCAGAACAAGCTAGTACTGCACCTAGTGGTAGCAATACTATACCTCAAGCATCGCAAACACCAGCAACAGCACAAGGCCAAGTGCAAAACCCTGAAGCACCACAAGGCGGGTATAACCAAGGTAATTATCAATACCAACCGCCTATGTATGGAGCATATGCATAGTATCAGCTTGATCACTCCAGACTGATCGACCATTTCCTGAAGTTGAAGCTGAAGGAATTTACAGGCAAGCCATCAGATCCGTTATGGCCAGCTCACTAGATTGATGAAATGGAAAGAAACCTTATGATGAAGACTATAAATGAAGAATATAAGGTATTCTGTGCCACTTTTAAGCTGAAAGGTGATGCGCACCATTGGTGGAAATCTACTTGGAGTTATCTATTGACAAAGCACGCCCAACTGACCTGGGCTATCTATAAAGAAGCTTTCTTCGAGAAGTATTTTCCCAGGAGTTTCAGAGATCAAATAGAAAAGGACTTTCTGAGTCTATATCAGGGACAGATGATTGCAGATGCATATCAACAGCGTTATGAAGAACTATTTTTCTTTGCTCCCTCTAACATGCAAGAGGAAAATACCGAAACCCGAAGGTTCATCATGGGACTTAGGGGAAGCATCCATGAGCATGTATTTGGGACTAGAAAAGAAGATTTATAATAAAGCTGTAGAGATTGACCGAGTACTAGAATTGAGCCAGGGGGAAAATTATTTTGCTCAAAACAGAGGTATTAAAAGGCCCAATGGAAACTCATACAACGGAGGGAACTCAAAGACATTTAAACCCTTCTGTACTCAAGGCTTCAATGCTGCAGCCAAGACTACTACGACAACCCAACCTCAATAGAAGCAAAGTAATGCAAGAGTTAAATGCTTTAACTATAATCGAGTAGGACATTATTCAAGGGAGAGTCCTAAACCAAGGAATCAGCTATGGCAAGGAAAGGCTTATGTAGTTACATCTAAGGATGCTACCGCATATACTGATGTGGTCACAGGTATGACCTGAACCTTTCGTTTTGTACTACCTTGTGTGAGCATACAGACTAAATTAAATCAAATCACAAGTATTGTACCTATTAATGGCTTACCCGCCAGAGTACTCCTTGACTCTGGAGCTACTTATTCTTTTATATTTGTGTCATTTGGAAAGAAGTTAAATCTATCCCTCAGACCTTTAGACTACAAACTGCTTGTACGATCACCTAAGGGATTAGAAGTAGAACTAGATAGAGGTTATGGATCATGTCCAGTTCTTATCGGTGAGATGATTTTGGATGTAACCTTAATTCAACTCGAGATGGCAGACTTTAACGTTATCTTGGGAATGGATTGGTTAGGTCGTCACTCCGTAAACATTTTATGTGCAGAAAAGTATTTTACATTTAAAGACAAGGAAGGAGCAGAGTTTAGTTTTACGGGAATCAGACTTCCTCGTAAACAAAAGCTCATTCTCTCTGCATTGAAGGATAGAAAATGCCTCGAGAAAGGGGGAATTGGGTATCTAGTATCCGTGGTCGACCTCACCAAGGAAACACCACAAATCGAGGATATTGAAGTTATGCATGAATTTCTGGATGTATTTCCTGAGGAACTACCAAGACTACCACCTAATCAAGCGACAAAGTTCGTTGTAGATCTTATACCTGGAGTCGTACCAGTATCGAAAGCACCCTATTGAATGGCTCCTACTAAACTGAAGGACTGAAGGTACAACTACAGAAATTACTGGACAAGGGTTATATCAAACGCAGTATATCACCATGGGGAGCGCCAATATCGTTTGTGAAAAAGAAGGACGATAGCGTTCGAGTGTGTATAGATGATCGAGAATTAAATAAGCTTACAATCAAAAATCGGTACCCGTTGCCTCGGATCAATGACTTGTTCGATCATTGCAAGGTGCCAAAGTGTTCTCCAAAATTGATCTTTGGTTAGGATACCATCAGTTGAAAATTAAGGAAGGTGATATTCCGAAGACAACATTCAGAACCAGATATAGACATTATGAATTTTTAGTCATGTCTTTTGGATTAACTAATGCACCTAGAACTTTTATGGAACTCATGAATCGGGTATTTCGTGATATGTTGGATATGTCAGTCATTGTATTTGTTAACGACATATTAGTCTACTCCAAGGACAAAGAAACTCATGTCACCAACCTAAGAGCTACTCTGTAGCGACTAAGAAAGAGAAGCTTTACGCAAAATTTATAAAGTGTGAGTTCTGGCTAAATGAAGTCGCTTTCTTAGGCCATGTTGTATCCGCTGAAGGAATTAAAGTGGATCCTAGTATGATTGAAGCCATTGTGAAATGGGAAGCACCTAAGAATGTTGCATAAATCAAAAGTTTCTTAGGTTTAGCTGGTTACTATCGACGATTCGTGGAAGTTTACTCTAGAATCGCCATTCCTCTCACAAATCTGACAAATAAAGGAGAAAATTTTGTTTGGATCGATAAATGTGAAGAGTATTTTCAAACATTCAAGGCTTGATTGATATCAGCTCCCATCTTGACTATTCCGATCCCAGGACAACCATTTACCTTGTACACTGATGCGTCTGGGTTAGTTTTAAGATGTGTGCTTATGCAAGGAAAACAAGTAAATGTGTATGCCTCAAGACAACTGAAGACACATGGGAAGAACTATCCCACTCATGACTTGGAATTAGCAGCAGTAGTACATGCTGCTAAGACATGAAGACATTATTTGTATGGAGAGAAATTTCAGATTAAATCAGATCATAAGAGTCTCACTCATCTTTTTAATCGAAAAGAGTTGAACATGAGACAAAGAAGATGGCTGGAATTATTGAAGGATTATGATTGCGATGTCTACTATTATCCTGGAAAAGCTAATGTAGTTCCTGATGCACTAAGCAGGAAAGCTATGACAGAATCCCAAGAAGAAGTTAGTGCAATTGCTATCGCGTGTGTCACAGGAAAAGTATTTAATTACGATAAAGAATAGTTTGTGATTGATATTCTAAATGAATCAACTGAGCAAGGGTTTACTCATCTATTCTCAAACATGTTTGCTACATTGAAGATTGTACCTGATCTATTAGACGAAGTGAAAGCCGCTATTAAATTAGACCCTTATCTAAGAATGGTGCAAGAAGACAGCGAAAAAGGAAGGACTACTCCTGAGTTCACCTTGGACAATGAAATGGTACTAAGATACAATGTTAGGGTATGTGTTCTTCAAAATGAAGACTTAGAAATTAAACAGAAACTAATGAAGGAAGCTCACACCACCGCTTATTTGGTATACCCCGGAAGTACGAAGATGTATCATGATCTGAAGAAACAATATTGGTGGAGACGAATAAAAGCAGATGTAGCTAAATTTGTGTCTCAATGCTTGAATTGTCACCAAGTAAAGGCTGAAAGGCAAAGATCTACAGGATTGTTGCAGCCACTGCCAGAACCAACATGGAAATGGGACTGCATCACTATCAACTTCGTAACTGGGTTACCATTGACTCCCCGAGTAGTTGACGCGGTCGGGGTGATTCTGGATTATTTGACCAAGACAGCTCGTTCCAAAGCTACATGACCTCAGTATACCCTACAGAGGTTAGCTAAGCTTTATGTAGTTAATATTATCTGATTACATGGTGTACCTGAAAGCATTGAGTCTGACAAAGACCCATGCTTTACCTTAAAGTTTTAGGAAGGATTACAGAAGGCTATGGGTATAACATTGAAGTTTAGTACTGCATTCCATCCTCACACAGAAGGACAGTCGGAGCGTACTATTCAGATTTTAGAAGACATGCTTCGAGCATGTGTTATTGATTTCAAAGGATCATGGGATTAGAAATTACCATTGATTGAGTTCGTTTATAACAATAGCTATCAAGCGACTATATAGATGTCACCTTATGAAGCACTGTTTGGTAGGAAACGTCGAACTCCTTTATTTTGGAATGAAGTTGGAGAAAGGAGTATTGATGGACCAGAGTTTGTTAAAGAGACTTGTCAAGTAGTTGACATTATCAAGGAAAGAGTCTGAATAGCTCAGAACCGTCAGAAGCAATATGTAGATAATCGACGCAATGATCTCAAATTCACCATAGGTGATAAGGTATTTCTGAAAATATCTCCTATGCGTGGTTTGAAAAGGTTTGGACAGAAGGGAAAGTTGTTTCCTAGATATATTGGACCTTATGAAATCTAAATAGAAGTGGAAAAATAGCATGTCAGTTAGCAATACCACCGTCCATGTCAAGTGTGCATGATGTATTTCATATCTCATTACTAAAGAAGTACATTAGAGATCCAACACACGTGTTAACAATGGATCCACCGGATTTGACTGAAGATTTGACGTTCAAAGTAGTACCTTTTAAGATCACTAGTCGGAAGGTGTAACGTCTTCACAACCGTGACATTTACTACGTTAAGATTACTTGGAGAAGCCAAAATGTAGAGGAAGTTACATGGGAAGAAGGTAACGCTATGCGGAAGCAATATCCTCACCTGTTTGACTCGGAATGTATGTGCAAATTTCAAGGACGAAATTTATATAGGAGGTGGGAGTTGTAAGACCCACACTCCACTAACTTGGTCTAACCATGTCAGGCCAAGTCTTCCCATCATTTGTAAGACCCGCATGCCACGAACCCAGTCTAACCTTATATTTTGTGTCATGACCCGTCTACATATCATGGTCGAGCCAAGTGGACCAAGTGTGAGAAGAAACCCAAGACCCAATATGAAATTTTACTCAAAAATAGTCAAAATGAGGGTAGGGTCGCATGGCTAAACAGGCAGGTCCGACCCCCCATCGACCCCCACCATCGACCCTTGACCAAGGGTCGCAGGGGTCTCGGATTGTCTTACCCCCCCTATTGACCCCCCCATCGACCCCCGGTAATCAGCAAAAACAGCACGAACTAAAAATTAGGAAATTTTCCTAATTTTGATTGGAACCTTTCCTAAACTCAATGGGATTTATTTTGAGAGGTTTTACTCTATAAATAGGACGTCCCTAAGCCTATTTCACCCTTTTACAACCCTAATTGGATTGAGAGAAAGAGAAGAGAAGGAAGAGAAGGAGAAGAGAAGGAAAGTGGATAAGAAGACCAAAGAAAAGGGATTCGGAGAAAGAAGCATACTTCTCAGGTATGGATACTATTTCCATGAATTTCTTAAGACCTTAGAGTAGATCATGAAGAGGGTATGATATAGTAGAAACCCAAATCATCCATCCATGGTTAGGTTTTAATGGAAACCGTGGAGGAGATCATTGAAACCATGTAGGTGAATAAAGAATCGTTCTAAACCATAGAACATGTATGGAATGGAATATAGAAGGAAGCCATAGGATCCAAACATGAAAGAATGGAAAATTTTGATATTTTGGCTCAAACCATGGGGGGTCGTACCTAGGGTCGATGGAACATCCGACCCTAGCATCGACCCCCAGCATTCGGGAAGCCCAGGAAAGGGGTGGTTGCACCCAGGGTCGATGGAAGGTCTGATCCTGACATCAACCACCAATTAACAGCATGCTTTTAAAAATCAGAATTAATTCTAATTAAATTTTATCGACTTGATTAGGTCTTCTAGTGATATAGTATTGATATTTAGTTGATTCTTAAAGCTTGAAAGAGGATCTACAATCAAGCAAGGGTGAGGGAACAAGACCTAAACTAATTGGTTAATAATAAACTATTTTAATCTTGAGTCCAATGTCATGATTGATTCTATGCGTGTATGCTTGTTATGTGCATTCAACATGTCATCCAATATTTCTATTATTACTATTCATGCATATTTAAATTATTGTTTATAACATGATGATGATGATGATGATAGGAATAGGCATGTGGATGTATGTGTGTGGTTGGTGTGCTTGATGCGAGTGAGTATCAGGGGGAGGTGTCATAGGCGGGGCCTCAGCACTCTAGCTCTATCTCTAACTCAAATCTTGTCCACTAACATCGTCGTATCGCCATTACCTTAGTAGAACTATTACGTCGTAGGGTATGAGGGGAGGTGGTCTCGGACCATGTAGTCTCTGGCTCTGCCGGGGGTCCTTAGCCCTATCTCTATGGACGTATTGAGGGATGCTGGGGTAAGGCCTTGGATACACTGATTGGCATTCGGATTGGTTAGTTGCGAGCCCAGTTTGTGAGCCCTTGCCAGCAGGGGCTTACGTGTTGGTATGGGCAACGGGTACAACAATAAACGTGACCTTTGTGTGTACATTGTCCATGGTGGGTGCATGGGGAACAACAATAAACGTTATCTTTGGGTGGCTCCACACACTCGTGTATAGAGGTGCGGCGTCAATAAACGTGACCTTTGGCCACCTATCCTTTCTATAGCACATTGTAAACTTATTTACCAGACCAAAGATATGAATAAATGCATGCATATGTTTGTTGCATTGTTTTGTTTTCTCCCTGAGCTCAAGTGGGAGAGCTGACCCTCGCGCGTGCAATTATTTTTAGTTTCTGATGTTGCAGGTACTATGATTGAAGATTATGTTTACACGCCAACCTATGAACGGGTGAAGGCTATGAATGAGCAAGCTGTGGGGAACGAACATGGTTCATTAAGAGAGCATTTCAACTGTGGATACGCTTAGCGTTTAATTTTTATATTTGGATATTGTAATATGAATTAAGTTATGTTTTGGTTACTTGGAAATAAACGAAATATAAATTATTTATCATGATTAGATCTTAGTTCATTATCTGTAAGACTTCCACTTAATTTATAACCCCCGATTTAATGTGGAATGTGTTTTGGTTTATCATATGGGGATAGCCACGAGATCCTGGTGTATAGACCCGCACACCTTGGTGGGTGGGTACAACTTGGTATCAGAGCTCTCTCAAGCCTTTCCCATAAAACCCGAATACTTCTACTAGAGTCCATGAACTGAGTTAGGATAAATTAAAAGTTTTAATACAAACACACCATAAGCACCTGTGTTGGTTGAGATAGAACTTAAACAAGACAATAATGTACATATTAAAGGTGGAACCATATATATACACTCAAACAGAAAGAGATGACCAAAATTTATCGTGATAAAAAAATAATATAGGGTACTATCTATAAATCGGGCAGTAACCTAAGTATACAAAAGATATAGTACAGTAGCAAGAAGGGAACATCTGTAAAGTAGAAAAAAATGGAATATCGAGTTGGTACTCACAAGATGTGAAACTCGATGTATGATTGGGAAAAGAGAAAAATAGCTAGTAACGCCTAAATTCCCTATACAGGTAAAGGGAAGGAGCTTAGGCTAAATCCAACAGAGATAAGAGAACAATGTCCATACATTAAGAATAAGAGTAACTATAAGAAGATAAAGCTATACTCCTGGGTGACATGGAGTCTCAGAATGAGATCAACTACAAGCTGATCCATTACCCGCTGAGCATTAAGTAGAAGTTGCAACTTGATCCCACCACTATCTGGGTTGCGAACGGGTAATGAAAACTCATCTGAGCAGATGCTAAATAATGATAATCAGATTAAAGCAAATCAAAGGAGGTGAACAACCAGGCCACTCCAGCCAATCACCTGGACTACCAAGTACCTTGGCCATGGTTGAAATAAATTTAGCTAGACAAAATACATGAGCAACAACAGATTAGACCGACTATGCAAGTTTCTATGTGAATCACTACCCAAGTTGTCGATGCTACATCAACACCTCCGGGTCAAACCAAGTACGGTACCAATTGGTAGCAACACTGTACCCCAGCACCTGTTACATATAACACAGTGCCTACTATACAGCAAGTCCCAGTAATGCACACCCCAATGCAGAAGTTTGGTGCACAACAAGCAGTGTATCAAGGTGGTTAACCTTATCAGCCACCGATGTATAGGATAGTTGCATCATGATAGAATGATCCGACAAGGATTGAAGAATGTTTTCTGAAGATGATACCTCGGACATTTTCAGCAAAGGATCAAATCTATTATGGCCATATATCTAGATAGGTTTATATAGGATGTGGTGCATTATTGATTTACTCTTATGATTATAGAGGATGCACATACCAGATTTTAATTTCTCGTGCCTTGACAGGATACCTTCTTGATTTAACTTGTCAATTGGGGTTATAGATATTGTTTCTTTAGTATTAGTCCTGATTATACCAATCTGAGCCACTCTTATGATCGACTACATGAACAGAGATACGAACTGAATGAACAGTTAAATGTTTAATCATGTTGAGCATACATCTTCTGATTTATACCTGATTTACTGATGTATGAAATCTTCTTTAGATTTATTCCTATAATGCCTTGACCAATGGCATTATATATTCGATAAAACTATAATCTTGAGGTTAAGAGTTATAAAACCTCTATTTCTATGTATTTGGACCACCGTGCAACTTAACGACCTTTGGATGCCCATTGGATTACCACAGATTTACTCCTGATCCCTTAAACCTAGGTTCACTACATAAAACAGGTGTCCTTTATCATACTGAAGATAAAAAGAGGAGGTGAATTGCTTCTGGATAAACATTCTGATTCTTACATTTCTCGACATCCATTGAATAGATGATTAGTGATAATGGAATTATTGGAAGAAAGATGATTGGATTCAGATTAAATGCTATAGCCAATGAACCTCAGATGAAGTAATGGAGAATCTATTTTGAGATTGCTAAATGGATGGATATGAGTCATGTCTATAAAAGAGTGCATGAGGAAAAGTAAAAAAAAAACTACCAAGAGTAACTAGGAAAGAGTAGATAGTACTCAAGTAAAGTTAAAGATGGTTATATCGGTATGAATTTTGACAAGGTAGAAGATTCCTAAAGACAAATCGAAGAGTGGATACAAGGATAAAGTAAAAAATCGTGGCATTGATAGTATTCGGATTAGTATAAGTAATATTGAGTTATGCCCAATGTCGATTGAGATGATTAAATAAAGACCAAAAGAGTTGGATGAATTAATGAAATTATAAGTATATACCCTAATGCTTATAGATAGACTTGGGATATGAGGTAACAATCACAAGATATTTTTCGAGGTATATGAAAGAGAGATCAGGGTAGAACAACAAGGATAAAAGAGATATAAGCTAATGAGTGCAATATGAGGTTTTGATGATAGTCTTTGAAAAATCATTAGAGATGAAGGAACTAGACAAACTCTTGAGACCTTTACACCAGATTTTGCTAATTCAAGCCCATTTGGACTAGATGTGGATTAGATGAGTGTTATGAACAATGTCCGAATAGTATGGATGGACAGAAGTAGGATGCAACCTAATTCAACTTGAGATGGCAGACTTTGACATCATCTTGGGGATAGACCGGTTGTCTCAACACTCTACAAAGTTGTATGTGTATACAAGAGGTTATCATTCAAGAATAAAGATGAGATATAATTTAGTTTTATCGGAAGCATGTTGCCTAAGAAGTGAAAGCTGATCCTCTCTATGCTAAGGGCGAAGAGATGCTTTGAAGAGAAATGAGTTGGAGATATGGTATCTGTAGTATACATTACCAAAGAAGCACCACAGATGGAAGATACTGATGTGATGCATAAATTTTCTGATGTATTTCAAGAATGTTATTCACAAGTTGACACTAAGAGGGGGGGGTGAATCAGTGACCACTAAAAATTCATTTTCACTATTCTTGTTATGGCCTGATGCTATGCAAGGGCTGCCAAGAGCTGTTGATCAATTATGTAATGCTGCCTTGAGCTGATTTCTTGAGACACTCTAACAGACAATCTGTCAAACATATTTCGTATACACACCAACCACATAACCATAGGTATCCATACCAGGGGCTTGGTCTGCCAAGTGTGTACACCCAGACCTGCAGCATACAAACTTCTAATGCATAATCACAAGCATATGTATGGGACACACAATATAACGTGGTTCACCAATCACACACTGTGATGGCTACTCCATGGGGCAATACCCTAACAAGGGTTTCGTATATACCCAATACACAACAGAAATGCTACGGTTGCTCCTACAACCCCGATGCAACAACATCAACCGCATTCACAGCTACAACTGTGTCCTAGGCACCAACCCAACTCTAGTCAAGCACCCACTTGACAGGTTATACAATGTGTATTTCAAATATTCATACAAACCCTTCCCATATATTTTTGAAACAGTAAATAGAATTTGTGTGTGCCAGTTTACCTCCCGGTCTTGCTCGCTATTGATGCAAGTTTCACTGTCCAAGCATCTCGGCCTCGTCTTGGGCTCCACAGCTTTTTCTTCACCAGAACAACCCCATAGGACACTTACAGCTGGTCCACTCACTCTTTTCAAGATTCAACAAAGCTTTCATGGCCTCACACTGCCAGTAGGAGTCTCTCTCTCTCTTGGAGAAGCTTTAATGGAGTATATACACAAAAATCGCCATTAGAGGCTTTTATCTCGAGCTCAAACTACTGCCAATCTACTCTACTTGGAAAATCCTTCATTTTGATATGTTATAGGCCTCGATCTAACATCGGATGGCCGAGATATCATCAAAAAGAGTTTGGTGAATGAGATTATTCCAAAAGGAATCTCAGGCCCTGATTCGGTGCGCCGCGACGCACGCTATCATCTCCACGTCTAACGCAACGTACACCTTTGTCGTCCTTTGATAGGCGGAGAAGGCATCATCAGATTTAAACCATTGGATCGATAAGTGAATGGCGGGATCTCTTTTGGACCTTTCGATCGGCTAGATCCCATCAGTGATACTCGGCATCAATACTATCCTTCAAATTGGAATCTTCAGTGCCTGCGCATCATCTACGTGCAAACACAAAATCACGGATCTAGTTCCGTGTTACGCAAATCACCATAAAACATTGCCCCCAGCCAATGAGAGTCTTCGCGCAAGCACCTTGACGCGATCAGTGAGAAACATCATAGCCCGCTTTGATCTCAGCCATGGGATGAGTATCTGAATCATGTGGCTCAATATGGAGCGATGATTTTGGATCTTCATCTTTTTCTTGGACAAAAATACCCCTCAAGAAAGTATGGTAATGCCCTGTATATCCAAAAAATTCCAGTAAGGTCCGGAACACTTTCTTCTTTGCGGCATTAGGTCGAACATATCATGCGCATGCCGATGCCTTACGACGGCTTGCAGCACTGGCTTGCGGCGCGTGCGGGGTGCTTGCCCTGCTGCGCAGCGTTGCTGCTGCTGTGCTACTTGCTTGTGGCATGGCACGGCGATGCTGCTGCATGGCATGCTGTGCGAATGGCTCCTTCCATGTGTGCAGCACCTGCTGTGCGCGGCATGCTGTGCTGTGCTGCTGCCTTGGTGCTACTGTTGTGCATGCTTGCTTGGCTGCCACCGTGTGTGCATGACCCTGGCATGCTGCTGGGCATGCTGGGCATGGCTAGCTGCCATGCTGGCCATGGCTGGCTGCCATGCTGGCCTGGGCCATGCTGGCCTGGCCACCCCAGGTGGGACCTAACTTGTCCCCACCCATTCTCTCTCCTCTTTCTCTCTCTTCTATTTTCTCTCTCTTCCTATTTTCTTTATCTTTATTCTCTCTCTTCAGCTGCTGCATCAGCCTAGTCAACTTGACTGACAGAGAGTCCTATAGATACTCTCTCTCCTCTATATCACTTTCTCTGCTAAGGTTGCCAATAATGACAACACTTACAGCACAGTGTCAGGACAGGGTTCAACAATCTCCCCCTTCGGAATTGTTGGCAACTAACCTCCCCCTCTTGAGGTAACTCTCTCAATGTGACACAACCTTCTTGCCATCTTCTCCCCCTTTGAAAACAAGTCCCAAAGGCTGAATGAGCTCCCCCTTCATATCAACTCCCCCTACATAGCCTCACCTATAGGATTGCCCACCGCATCTTTCCAATCCTACAGATGAAAGATGATGCTATGAAGTCAGCAACTCCCCCTACACATGTGCCATCTACAATGTGCTCAAAGTCAATGTTCCTAGCTGAGCTCTAAGTTTCTCAAAAGAGTCTTTTGGAAGAGCCTTGGTGAAGATGTCTGCTACTTGATCTGCTGTAGGAACAAAGTCCAATCTCAATTCCCCTTCAAGCACTTTCTCCTTCAAATAATGATATCTGATGTCAATGTCCTTGGTCCTTGAGTGTTGCACAGGATTCTTGGATATGTTGATGGCACTCATGTTATCACATTTGATGATCACTGGTTCTTCACATATAATACTGAAGTCTGACATCTGTTTTTTCATCCAGATTACCTGAGTGCATGTAGTTGCTGCTGCAATGTACTCTGCCTCTGCTGTAGATAAGGAGACAGACTCATGTTTCTTGCTGTGCCATGCTACTAAGCTCTCTCCCAAGAAGAATGCACCACCACTAGTGCTCTTTCTGTCATTAATGCTACCAGCCCAGTCTGCATCTGAACATGCTGTCAAAGTGAAACTTCTAGTCTTTGGATACCACAATCCATAGTTTGTTGTACCTTTCAAATATCTGAGTATCCTTTTTTCTGCCAGCAGATGAGTCTCCTTTGGACAAGCTTGAAATCTGGCCACCAGACATACTGCTTGTAGAATATCAGGTCTTGAAGCTGTCAAGTACAGTAAACTACCAATCATTGACCTATACAATGTCTGATCAACTGTTGGGGAGTCATCTTCTGAACTCAGCTTGATAATCACTGTCATTGGTGTCCCCACTGGTTCACAGTCCTCCATCACAAATTTCTTCAACATCTCCTTGGTATACTTCATTTGAGAGATGAAGATGTCATTTTCTCTTTGATGAATTTGTAGCCCCAGAAAGTAGGACATCTCTCCAAGCATAGACATCTCAAACTCTATTCTCATCCTCTCAGCAAACTGTTTGCAAAGCTTCTCACAGTGCCCCCCAAAGATGATGTCATCTACATAGACTACAACTACCAGTTGACTGGTGTCTTTTGTCATGACATATAAATTGCTGTCCACAACTCTTCGCAGACCCAACTTATGCAGATATGTATCAAGCCTTTCATACCAAGCTCTTGGAGCTTGCTTCAACCCATATAGAGCCTTCTTCAATTTACAGACCATATCTTCATCATTGCTGAGTTGGTACCCTTCAGGTTACTCAGTGTACACTTCCTCTTCTAGATTGCCATGCAGGAATGTAGATTTCACATCCATTTGATAAACCTTGAATCCTCTGTGCACAGCTAATGCTATGAACATTCTGATAGACTCCAGCCTTGCCACAGGTGCAAAAGTCTCATCAAAATCAATTCCTTCTACTTGAGCATATCCTTTGCATACAGGTCTGGCCTTGTTTCTCACAACCTGTCCTTCTTCATTTAATTTGTTCCTGAAAACCCATTTTGTGCCAATCACATTCTTGTCTGCTGGTCCAGGAACTAGCTCCCAAGTGTTGTTCTTTTCAATTTGGTCAAGCTCATCATTCATAGCTTTCAACCAAGATTCATCATTGCTAGCCTCATGTACAGTTTTAGGCTCTATTCCAGACAATAATGAATAAGTGGTAGCTTTGATCTTTCTGGTTTGTATGCCTACATTTGGATCTCCTATCACTTGATGATTAGGATGAATTTCAACCACCTATTGTCTTTTGGTCTGCCATCTCTATGCACTTCAGTATGAATCTCTTGCACTTCAGATTCTTCTTCATCTTGTTGCCCTTTGTCAACTGATAGAGTGTCATCCTCATCAAGTTCTTCAAGAATGGACCCTTTTGGTTCAGTCCCCTTTTGATTCCCTATATTCTCATCAATCTTCACATCTGAACTCTCAACAATTTTTTCTAGTCTCTTGTTGTAGCACCTGTATGCCTTACTTTTGAAAGAGTACCCAAGGAATATGCCTTCATCAGCTTTGTCATCAAATTTGCCAAGATTTTTTTCCTTTCGCTTGATGTAGCACTTTGAACCAAAAACCCTGAGAAGCTTTACTGTAGCTTTCCTCCAAAACCAAAATTCATAGGGTGTTTTGTTCTCATGAGGCCTTAGAAGACATCTATTAGTGATATGCACTTCAGTATAGATACCCTCTCTCCAGAAATGCTTTGCTGTGTTATTCTCTGCCATCATAGTTCTAGCCATTTCTTGCACTGTTCTATTCTTCCTTTCAACCACTCCATTTTGCTAAGGTGTTTTGGCTGCTGAGTGTTGAATTCTGATCCCACTTTCACTGCAAAAGTTTGAGAATTCACTCCATGTAAATTTTTTGCCTTGATCAGACCTTAAACAATTAATTGTGTTTCCTGTCTCATTTTCAACTCTCTTCTTGAATGCTTTGAACTTGTCAAAAGCTTCAATTTTGTCCTTTAGAAACATCACCCCGGTCATTCTAGAATACTCATCTATAAACAGGATGAAGTATCTCTCACCTCCTATGGCCTGTGTTCTCATAGGTCCACACAAGTCTGTGTGTATCAAGTCATGTGGTTTACATAAATGGTACTCCTTTGATTTATAAGTAGCTCTTGCCTGCTTACCCTTCTGACATGGACCACATACATGGCTCTCTGGAGTCTTTATGGTGGGAAGATCTCTCACTGCTTGCTCTTTGCTTATTTTAGTCAGATTTTTGAAGTGAATGTGTCCCATTCTTCTATGCCACAACCAATTTTCATTTTCTTGAGTTATCATGCACTTGTTGATGGCATCTTCAACACATACAGATTTTGAACTGTTCTTTCACCAGCTTCCACTGCCTTTCCCGTTCCAACCCTGTGGACAACAAAACCTTCATTGTTGAAAGTGATCTCAAGGGATCACATATCTGACTCACACTGAGTAGATTATGTTTCAGTCCATTAACATACAAAACATTGTGGGACTTTATCTTCCCATTGTTAAAGTTCATTGAACCTCTTCCTTCAACTCTAGCACCGTCATTATTCCCGAATTTTACAGTTCCTCCTTCTGCAGCATCGAGGCTTGTGAATTTTTCTTTGTTGACAGTCATGTGTGTTGAGCATCTACTATCAAGAATCCATGGAGATTGTTTTCCTTTGTTTGCTTTAAGTGCTGCTTGCACCAATAAAGAATTGTTTCTTTTCTTCTGTGAATTTTCCACCCATGTAGCCTTGTCCTTCACTGTAATAGGCTTCCTTGTATTTCTTACCATTTCATTTTCTTCTTTCTCTGAACTTGTTTTCTTGGAGGATCTTTTCTTTCCTTCCTCTTAGCTTGCCTTTGAGATGGGAGGATTGTTTTGTAGTTTCTGGCTATATGCCCAAGTCATTCACATCTATAGCATATTACTCCATCATCAGTAAGGGGAGCAAATCTGTTCCTGTCAATGAATACTGGAGGTATTTGTTGTCTTCTACATTCTGTCATTCTATGCCCCATAGGCATTACAGCCATAATAGTATCCTCTGAATCTGATTCTCTATACCTGCTTGTTTCTCTAAAACTGACCATTCCTCTGGAACTGACTTTGTTTTCTCTGACTGCCTTGCTTGACTGTCTTGAAGCCCTCTTCATCATTCTTGCTTTTAGTAGCACTCACAACTGGTGGTTCCTTCTGCTTTTCTTTCACAAACATAATGGGATTACTTGCAGATCCCTTTTCTCTTATCTCCTTAGATAGCTGCTCAGTGTATCCAAGTCCAGATTTAATATGAGAAGATCTCTGGTAACTCAGAATCTCATCAAGGATGTTGTCTTCCTCCTTGTCTTCATCTTCAGAGCTATTGCTTTCTTCATCTTCCTGTAACCTGACATTTTTATCTTTTGACTTTAGATGGTTACATGAGGGACTTTTGTAGTAGCTTCAGCATGATTTTTCTCCTTTGTAGACATGGCCAAATCTACCACAAGTCTTTCAATTACTTCCTTAAGCTTCTTACACTCAGAGGCCTTTAGTGTAAGGCCATTGTCAATCTCATCAGCAATTATTTTTGCTTTCCTGAGAGTTTCCATAATTTCAGCATTTATCTCCTTTGCTTGGTTGAGTTACTCATTCAGGTTTTTGTTCTTCTTTCTTTCTGACTTGAGCTCTGTAAGTGCAGAAAGCAACTCTGCTTCAAGACCTGGATTGTCATCATCTTCAATTCTTTTCTTGACATTGTCACCTTTCCTTTTTGTTGTTTCACTCCCTGTAGGAGTCTATTCAAGTCTTGCCATAAAGGGAATATCATCATCATTTTCATCTTCGGACTCATCAGAGATGTCATCATGCTTTGACAGATAACTTCTCTTTCTTGGAATGAATTTCTTCTTTCCTTAGACTCTTCTTCATTAGAATCATACACTCTACCCTTTTTTTGGCACTTAGAGGCAAAGTATCCTAAGCCACCACAGTTGAAACATCTCATTGAAGACTTGTTTTTGAACTTATCAGATCTCTTCTTGAGTTTGTTAGCCAGATATGCTATAAGTTCATCATCTGAATCATCTGTGTCCTCCGCTGCATCAGCTTTTGAGTCTTCCACTGGCTCTTTCATTTTTAATTTTTTAAAGGCTTCAAAGGCAGCTTCCTTTTCGACTGGCACTGGCCCAATCATTCTCATCTCATAGGTAATCAAGATACCATGTAGTTCATCTATGGTCAATGTATCCAATGTGGCAATTTCTTCAAGGGCTGACACCTTGGCATTATACAGTTTTGGAAGAGTCCTCAACACCTTCTTGACCACATGAATCTCCTTCAACTCTTCACCCAATGCTCTGATTGCATTGGTGACCTTGTTTACTCTGTTCTGGTAAAACTCAATTGTCTCACCCTCACTCATTCTTAGGCTTTCAAATTGAGATCTCAATATCTGTAATTTAGCCTCCTTGATTTTGTTGTCTCCTTCATGTACGCTCTGCAACTTGTCCCATATCTCCTTTGATGTTGGACAACTGATCACTCTAGTAAGTTCATTACTTGTAAGTACGGCTAGAAGAGCTGTGACAGCCTTAGCTTCATTTTCTCTCTTCTTCATCTCGACAGAATCACTGATATCTTTAGTTGTGTGCCTGTACCATTCTTCACAGGAAGCCATACCCCATATCCTTGGGCAATCTGGTTAGCCTCCATTCTGACTTTCCATGTACTGTAGTTGGAGCCATCAAACATAGGAATTCTGCTGTGCCCATGATGTACTTCATTTGTAGCCATAACTCATTCAAAATGCACTATCTGTACCCGAAGTTATCAAACTTCTTCCCTTGAGAACCTTGCTCTGATACCACTTGTTATTCCCAAGTTGACACTGAGAGGGGGGGGGGGTAAATCAGTAACCACCAAAAATTCCTTTTTACTATTCTTGTTATGGCCTGATGCTATGCAAGGGCTGCCAAGAGCTGTTGATCAATTATGCAATGCTGCCTTGAGCTGATTTCTTGAGACACTCTCACAGACATTCTATCAAACACATTTCGTGCACACACCAACCACACACCCATAGGTATCCATACCAGGGGCTTGGCCTGCCATGTGTATACACCCAAACCTGCAGCACACAGACTTCTAATGAACAATCATAAGCACATGTATGGGACACACAATATAACGTGGTTCACCAATCACACACTGTGATGGCTACTCCACGGGGCAATACCCTAACTAGGGTTTCGTATATAACCAATATAGAACAGAAATGCTACGATTGCTCCTACAACCCCGATGCTACAACATCAACCGCATTCACAGCTACAACTGTGTCCTAGGCACCAACCCAACTCCAGTCAAGCACCCACTTGACATGTTATACAATGTGTATTTCAAATATTCATACAAACCCTTTCCATATATTTTTTAAACAGTAAATAGGATTTGTGTATGTAAGTTTACCTCCCGATCTTGCTAGCTATTGATGCAAGTTTCACTATCCAAGCATCTCGGCCTCGTCTTGGGCTCCACAGCTTGTTCTTCACCAGAACAACTCCATAGGACACTTACAGCTGGTCCACTCACTCTTTTCAAGCTTCAACGAAGCTTTTATGGCCTCACACTGCTAGTAGGAGTCTCTCTTTCTCTTGGAGAAGCTTCAATGGACTATACACACAAAAATCGCCATTAGAGGCTTTTATATCGAGCTCAAACTACTGCCAATCTACTCTACTTGGAAAATACTTCAGTTTGATATGTTATAGGCCTCGATCCGACATCGGATGGCCGAGATATCATCAAAAAGAGTTTGGTGAATGAGATTATTCCAAAAGGAATCTCAACTCTATTTGGCAAAAACTATCAGGGTTTGAAATATGGTTGATATGGGTGGTGATGATAGTCCTAGTGGATCTAAGGGTAACCCTATTTGGGTTGAAATATGGATAACCCAATTTGGGTTGGAATGTGGATAGATATCCTAGTGGATCTATGGATCGCCCGAGTGGACAAGGTTTGGATAATCCTTTTTGGGTTAAAATATGGGGGATGTCCTAGTGGATCTATGGATAGTCCAAGTGGACTAAAATTATGGATCCAAATTTGGGTTTCTCCCAAATAGCCTCATGTATCCTAGGGTTTGCCCTAGGAATCGAAATCCGCCGGGGGACCTTCGGGATGGGTAACCCTAGTGGGGGATGGAAACCCTATTTGGGTCAAAATGTGGGTAAGTATTCTAGAGGATCTATGGATAGTCCAAGTGGACTAAGGTTTGGATAACCCCTTTTAGGTTAATGATTGAGAAGCTATTCTAGGTTTAGGGTTTAGAACCTATTCTAGGTTTCGGGTTTAGAACCTATTCTAGGTTTAGGGTTTGTCGAGGGGCAAATCGTCCTAAATTACCCTTTTCATTCTGAATTCTAATTTTGGAAGGTTTGGCAAAGAATTCTCTTTCTTTATTAAGGTTTTATTATTCCCATTATGCCCTTCCCAAGAATATGGGTGCCTAAATGCACGTCCCCACGCCTAGATTGTCTTCTAGAAGTGTGCGATATGGCGTTTGACTAGGGTATTGCATAAAATAAATTATTGCCAAAAAATATAATATTCTATCTAAATATGGCACATAAAACATTTATGACAAGAAATTCACATACAGTTAGATTGTTTAAAAATCTTTCAAATATGGCATGTATTGCAAATAAGGCAAGAGCCTATATGGCATGATCTAGTAGGCTATCTTCTAAGCATGGCAAGACCCTAATTGCCATTATCTTTTCCATATTTAGGGTTTTCTACCCTAATTGCTATTTTCTTTTATTTTTAGGATTTTCTACCCTAATTGCTACTTTCTTTTCCATTTTAGGGGTTTTATACCCTAATTATTATTTTATTTCTATTTTTAGGGTTTTCTACCCTAACTGTTACTTTCTTTCCATTTTAGGGTTTTCTACCCTAATTGTTATTTTCTTTTCATTTTAGGGTTTTCTACCCTAATTATTTTCTTTCCATTTTAGGGTTTTCTACCCTAATTGCTATTTTCTTTCCATCTTAGGGTTTTCTACCCTAAATGTTACTTTCTTTCCATTTTAGGGTTTTATACCCTAATTATTATTTTATTTCTATTTTTAGGGTTTTCTACCCTAATTGTTACATTCTTTCCATTTTAGGGTTTTCTACCCTAATTGTTATTTTATTTTCATTTTTTTAGGGTTTTCTACCCTAATTGTTACATTCTTTCCATTTTAGGGTTTTCTACCCTAATTATTATTTTCTTTCCATCTTAGGGTTTTCTACCCTAAATTTTACTTTCTTTCCATTTTAGGGTTTTCTACCCTAATTATTATTTTATTTCCATTTTTTAGGGTTTTCTACCCTAACTGTACTTTCTTTTCATTTTAGGGTTTTCTACCCTGATTATTATTTTATTTCCATTTTTTAGGGTTTTCTACCCTAACTGTTACTTTCTTTCTATTTTAGGGTTTTCTACCCTAATTATGGCAATAAGCATCCAACTATGGCAATGAGCATTCAAACATGGCAGTGTATCTAAAAAAAAAAAACACTCATGATGAAAAAATTCAACGGTATAAATCTCTATTGATGGCAATATAACCGTTCAGATTCATTTAAAACACTTTTGATGGCAATCCAATGGTTTAGATTCTCAAAATAATAATCTAACAATTCAGAATCATTTAAATCACATCTGATGGCAATCAAATGGCTCAGATCACTCAAAATGATTGTTTAACCATTCAGATCAAGCATCAATGTATCTACAATCAATGATTTAAATTTGATCATTAAAACATCCAAGATCAATGGTCAAAATTTAATCCCTTAAGATTCCAAGATCAATGGCCAATAATTTTCATCAAAGTTTTATAATCAATGAGTAGAAATTAATCACATTAAAATTCAATCGAAGGACCAAATTAATATTCAATATTAATCATAATTGATCAAACTCCTTCAACATCAATGGTCTATATTGGATCGGGTTTTTTTTTTTTTTTATTTTTTCCCTTTTTTTTAATTTTATTTTAAAAGTTGGTGGCCCTTTTTTTTTCCAAATAAATTTTTAGCATGGTTAGATCAATTTATCACACGAAATTACAAGCATGGTCGGATCAATCTTATCACATGAAATTCCAAGATAATCGGATCAATTTCATAAAAATTTCAAGCATTCAGAACAATTTTGTAACAATTTCAAACATTCATCAATTTCATAACAATTCGAAACATTCGTCAATTTCATAACAATTCCAAACATTCATGATTGAATCAATAAAACAATTCATGGTTGGATCAATGGATTGAAAGTTTGGACAGTTTGCTGATTTTTGGGTTTTGGAATAGGAGATAGCACGGGTTCGATTATGGTGGCTACAGGTGCATTAGGTGTAGGAAGGTATTGGGTTGACATTTTTTCTTTTTTTTTTTTTTATTTTTTTTTTTTTTTTTTTTTTTTTTTTTTTTTTTTTTTTTTTTTTTTTTTTTTTTTTTTTTTTTTTTTTTTTTTTTTTTTTTTTTTTTTTTTTTTTTTTTTTTTTTTTTTTTTTTTTTTTTTTATTTTTTTTTTTTTTTTTTTTTTTTTTTTTTTTTTTTTTTTTTTTTTTTTTTTTTTTTTTTTTTTTTTTTTTTTTTTTTTTTTTTTTTTTTTTTTTTTTTTTTTTTTTTTTTTTTTTTTTTTTTTTTTTTTTTTTTTTTTTTTTTTTTTTTTTTTTTTTTTTTTTTTTTTTTTTTTTTTTTTTTTTTTTTTTTTTTTTTTTTTTTTTTTTTTTTTTTTTTTTTTTTTTTTTTTTTTTTTTTTTTTTTTTTTTTTTTTTTTTTTTTTTTTTTTTTTTTTTTTTTTTTTTTTTTTTTTTTTTTTTTTTTTTTTTTTTTTTTTTTTTTTTTTTTTTTTTTTTTTTTTTTTTTTTTTTTTTTTTTTTTTTTTTTTTTTTTTTTTTTTTTTTTTTTTTTTTTTTTTTTTTTTTTTTTTTTTTTTTTTTTTTTTTTTTTTTTTTTTTTTTTTTTTTTTTTTTTTTTTTTTTTTTTTTTTTTTTTTTTTTTTTTTTTTTTTTTTTTTTTTTTTTTTTTTTTTTTTTTTTTTTTTTTTTTTTTTTTTTTTTTTTTTTTTTTTTTTTTTTTTTTTTTTTTTTTTTTTTTTTTTTTTTTTTTTTTTTTTTTTTTTTTTTTTTTTTTTTTTTTTTTTTTTTTTTTTTTTTTTTTTTTTTTTTTTTTTTTTTTTTTTTTTTTTTTTTTTTTTTTTTTTTTTTTTTTTTTTTTTTTTTTTTTTTTTTTTTTTTTTTTTATTTTTTTTTTTTTTTTTTTTTTTTTTTTTTTTTTTTTTTTTTTTTTTTTTTTTTTTTTTTTTTTTTTTTTTTTTTTTTTTTTTTTTTTTTTTTTTTTTTTTTTTTTTTTTTTTTTTTTTTTTTTTTTTTTTTTTTTTTTTTTTTTTTTTTTTTTTTTTTTTTTTTTTTTTTTTTTTTTTTTTTTTTTTTTAAAAAAAAAATTTTTATTTTATATTTTTTAAATATTTTATTATATATTTAAATATTATTTATTTTTTTTTTTTTTTTTTTTTTTTTTTTTTTATTTTATAATTTTTTTTAAAATTTAAAAAATTTAAAAAAAATATAATATTTTAATTTTTTTTTTTTTTTTTTTTTTTTTTTATTTTTTTAAAAATATTTATTTTTTTTTTTTTTTATTTTTTTTTTTTTTTTTTTTTTTTTTTTTTTTATTTTTTTTCTTATTTTTTTTTTTTTTTTTTTTCTTTTATTTTTTTTTTTTTTTTTTTTTTTTTTTTTTTTTTTTTTTTCGCTATCATCAAAAGAGTTTGAAGTGAATATTATTCCAAATTTTTTTTTTTTTTTATTAGCATGACCTTGCTGTGGGGATCAGTGAAGAATCACAAATCTTTGGGTTCTAATGCAACATCTTTCACTGTTTCTCCCCACGAAAAAGGGGGCCTATATGCAACGTACACCTTTTCGATTTTTTGATTGGTGGAGAAGGCATCATCAGATTTAAACCGTTGGATCGATCAGTGAATGGAGAGATCTCTTATGGACCTTCCGATCGGCCAGATCCCGTCAGCGATATTCGACGTCAATACTATCCTTCAAATTGGAATCTTCAGCGCCTGCGCATCATGCGTGTGCAAACACAGAATCACGGATCTGGTTCCGTGTTACGCAAATCACCATAAAACATTTCCCCCAGCCAATGAGAGTCTTCGCGCAAGCACCTTGACGCGATCAGTGAGAAACATCATAGCCCGCTTTGATCTCAGCCATGGGATGAGTATCTGAATGATGTGGCTCAATATGGAGTGACGATTTTGGATCTTCATATTTTTCTTAGACCAAAATACCCCTCAAGAAAGTGTGGTAATGCCCTGTATATCCAAAAAATTCCAGTAAGGTCTGAAACACATTCTTCTTTGTGGCATTAGGTCGAACATCTCATGCGCATGCCGATGCCTTGCGACGGCTTGCGGAGCTGGCTTGCGGCGTGCGCGGGGTGCATGCGCTGCTGCGCAGCGTTGCTGCTGCTGTGCTGCTTGCTTGCGGCATGGCACGACGATGCTGCTGCGCGGCATGCTGTGCGCATGGCTCCCTCCATGTGCGCAGCACCTGCTGTGCGCGGCATGCTGTGCTGTGCTGCTGCCTTGGTGCTACTGCTGTGCATATTTGCTTGGCTGCCACCATGTGCGCATGACCCTGGCATGCTGCTGGTCATGCGGGCCATGGCTAATTGCCATGCTGGCCATGGCTGGCTGCCATGCTGGCCTGGCCACCCCTGGTGGGAGCCAACTGGTCCCCACCCAGTCTCTCTCCTCTTTCTCTCTCCTCCATTTTCTCTCTCTTCCTATTTTCTTTCTCTTCTTTCTCTCTCTTCAGCTGCTGCATCAGCCCAGTCACCTTGACTGACAATGAGTCCTACAGATACTCTCTCTCCTCCATATCACTTTCTCTGCTAAGGTTTCCAACAATGACAACACTTACAGCACACTGTCAGGACAGGGTTCAACAACGAAGACTTACTTCGGTTACCATCTGATCATGCGACCGAGTTCGTCATCGACTTGTTACCAACGACGATACTTGTGTCAAAGGCACCTATAGAGTAGCTCCTACGGAGTTGAAGGAACTGAGACTCAACTACAGGAGTTATTAGACAAGGGTTCTAAATGGCTAAGTATTGCATTACGGGATGCTCCAATGCAATTTGAGGAGAAGAAGGACGGTAGTGTCCGATTAGGTATAGACTACCGAGAATTTAACAAGCTCACGATCAAGAATCAATATCTACAACCTCAGATCAATGACTTGTTTAACTAGTTGCAAGGAGCAAAGGTATTTTCTAAGGTTGATCTTCGATCAAGATATCATCAGCTGAAGAATTTGGACAGCAATATCTCGAAGATAGCTTTTATAATCGGGATTGGCCAATTATGAGTTCTCAATTATGACATTTGGATTAACCAATGCCCTTACATCTTTTATGGACCTGATGAACTGGGTGTTTCATGACATGTTAGACACGTTGGTCATAGTTTTCATAGATGATATTTTGATTTATTCAAAGAATGAAGCAACTCATACAACAGATCTTGGAGTAGCTCCACAACAGTTGAAAAGGAAAAAGCTTTATGCCAAGTCCAAGAAAGATGAGACATGATTAAACAAAATGATCTTCTTAGATCACGTAGCATCATAAAAAGGGATTAAAGTGGACCCTATTAAGATAGATGTAATCATATGGTGAGAAACTCCTGAAGAGTATTGCGAAGATCAGAAGTTCTTGGGTTTAGCTGATTATTATAGATGATTTTTGGAGGACCACTCCAAGATCGCAAAACCTCTTACCAAGCTAACCAGGAAGGGAGATGAGTTTAATTGGACTGACAAGTGTGAAGAAGGGTTGATATCAACTCTCACCCTGATCATTTGGATACCAGGGAAACCTTTTACCCTATACATCGAGGCTTTCGGATTGGATCTAAGATGCGGGTTGATGCATGGAAAATAAGTGATTGCATATGCTTTTAGAAAACTGAAGGAGCATGAGACGAGTTATCCTACTCATGACTTGGAATTAACGGTGATAAATTATGCAATCAAGACTTGGAGACATTATCTAAACGGAGGAGAATTTTAGACTGAATGGGAACACAAGAGTTTTATGTACCTCCTCATCAGAAAGAGAGTTGAACATGAGGATAAGAAAATGGTTAGAATTGCTCAAGGATTAAGACTGGGTTATCTAGTATCATCCAGGAAAGGCTAATGTAGTAGCTAAGGCATTAAGCAAAAAGGGAATTACGAAGTCCGAGGAAGGAACCAGTATAGATACTGTCTTATGTTTCGCAGCAACAGATTCAGATTTGGAAGTAGAGTAACATACAATAGAAACTCGTGATGATCCAATAGAGCAAGAACTTATGAATGAACTTATGGAGCAATAATTTGGCTGTGCTTGTGGCATTAATGATCATTTCTAAATTGATGGATGAAGTAAAATTAGCAATTTTGTGAGATCCGTAAATAAGAACGGTGTAAGCAGATTTAGAAAAAAAGGAAAACCCAACCCCGAGTTACTTTGGATGTGGAGACGGTACTCAGATACAGAGGTAGATTCTGAATACATGAAGATAAAGACTCGGATATTATGAAGAGGATAATGATAAGAATCCATTTTACTCAATATTCAGGACATCCTGGAGTACCAATATGTATCATGACCTGAAGAGATGGTACTGGTAAAGAGGAATGATAAAAAATGTAGTTTAGATGCATGTTTCAGTAATTGAATTATCAGTAAGTAAAGGTAAAAAGACAAAGACCAACATGACTACAATAATAACTATCAAAGCCAGTCTAGAAGTGAAACTGCATTACAATAAACTATGTCACTGATTTGCCACTGACTCCTAGATCGATTGACGTGGTATGGGTGATTGTTGATCACCTTATGAATATAGCTCATTCCATTGCTATATGACCTCAGTATGCTTTGGAGCGGCTAAATAAGCTATATGTGGATAATATTGCCAGATTGAATGGTATGCATGAGAGCTTAGTGTCGGTCAGAGGCTTATGCCTTATCTCAAAGTTTTGGGAGGATCTACAGAAAAATAATGAGGGCAAAGTTGAAGTTTAGTACTGCACCTTACCTCAAACCGACGGACAGTCGGGGTGGACTATACTGATCCTAAAAGATATGCCTGAGTTTGTGAAATTGATTTCAAAGAGCTTGAGTTGAGAAGTTAACTGTGAATTGAAGTTCCTACCAAGCTACTATGTAAATGTCACTTATAAAGCATGGTAAGGTAGAAATGTCAAATTCCTTTGTTTTGGAATGGAGTTAATGAATGAAGAGTTTTAAAACCTGAGTATGTTGAAGAAACCTGTCGAGTAGCAGACAAGATCAAAGAAAAGGGCCAAGATACCTCAAGATGTCAGAAGAGACACCAAGACCTTGAGTTCGCCATAAGTGGCAAAGTGTTCTTGAAGATATCACTTATGCAGAGTTTGAAATGATTAAACAGGAAGGGAAAGTTATATTCTATATATGTGTCAGATCTTATAAACTTTGGAGAGACGTAGAAAAGTTGCATATCAATTAGTGTTACCGCTATCCATGTCTAGTGTGCATGATGTATTTCGTGTGTCTCTATTGAAGAAGTACATTGGAGATCCATATCAAAGGTATTGACCACGGAATCACTGGATTAGATAGAATGTTTAACTATTGAAGTGGTACCAGCCTAGTTCACTAGTTGGAAGGTACAATATTTCCAAAGCTCGGATAATTATTATATGAAGGTATCCTGGCAAAGACAAAACGTGGAGAAGATTTCATAGGAGGAAGAAGATGCAATGCGAAAATAGAATTCCCACCTACTGACTCTGAAGTATATCCAAATTTTGAGGACAAAATTTATTTTAAGGATGGGGGAGTTGTAAGATCCGTACGTTCAAATTTTGAGGATGAAATTTCTTTTAAGGGTGGTGGAGTTATAAGACCCGTACGCCATGAACCCTGTCTAACCTTATATTTCGTGTCGTGACCCGTCTACATATCATGGTCGAGCCAAGTGGACCAAGTGTGTGAAGAAACCCAAGACCCAATACAAAATTATACTCAAAAATAGTCAAAATGAGGGTAGGGTCGCATGCCTAAATAGTCGACCCCCACCATCGACCTGTGACCAGGGGTCGCAGGGGTCTCAAAATGTCCTACCCCCCCATCGATCCCCGGTAATCAGCAAAAACAGTACGAACCAAAAATTAGGAAACTTTCCTAATTTTGATTGGAACCTTTCCTAAACTCAATGGGACTTATTTTGGGAGGTTTTACTCTATAAATAGGACGTCCCTAAGCCTCTTTCACTCCTTTTACAACCCTAATTTGATTGAGAGAAAGAGAAGAGAAGGAAGAGAAGGAGAAGAGAAGGAAAGTGGAGAAGAAGACCAAAGAGAAGGGATTCGGAGAAAGAAGCATACTTCTCAGGTATGGATACTATTTCCATGAATTTCTTAAGACCTTAGAGTAGATCATGAAGAGGGTATGATCTAGGAGAAACCCAAATCATCCATCCATGGTTAGGTTTTAATGGAAACCATGGAGGAGATCATTGAAATCATGTAGGTGAATAAAGAATAATTCTAAACCATAAAACATGTATGGAATGGACTATAAAAGGAAGCCATAGGATCCAAATATGAAAGAATGGACGAAATTTGATATTTTCGACTCAAACCACGGGGGGTCGCACCTAGGGTCGATGGAACATCCGACCCTAGCATCGACCCCCAACATTCGGAAAGCCCAGGAAAGGGATGGTTGCACCAAGGGTCGATGGAAGGTCTGACCCTGAAATCGACCCCCAATTAACAGCAAGCTTATAAGATTAGAATTAATTCTAATTAAATTCTATTGACTTGATTAGGTCTTCTAGTGATATAATATTGATATTTAGTTGATTCTTAAAGCTTGAAAGAGGACCTACGATCAAGCAAAGGTGAGGGAACAAGACCTAAACTAATTGGTTAATAATAAAATGTTTTAATCTTGAGTCCAATGTCATGATTGATTCTATGCGTGTATGCTTGTTATGTGCATTCAACATGTCATCCAATATTTCTATTATTACTGTTCATGCATATTTAAATTATTGTTCATAACATGATGATGAGATAATGATAGGAATAGGCATGTAGATGTATGTGTGTTGTTGGTGTGCTTGATGCAAGCGAGTGTCAGGGGGAGGTGTCATAGGTGGGGCCTCAGCACTCTAGCTCTATCTCTAACTCAAGTCTTGTCCACTAACATCGTCGTATCGCCATTACCTTAGCAGAACTATTACGTCATAGGGTACGAAGGGAGGTGGTCTCGGACCGTGTAGTCTCTGGCTCTGTCGGGAGGCCTTAGCCCTATCTCTATGGACTTATTGAGGGATGCTGGGGTGAGGCCTTGGATACACTGATTGGCATTAGGATTGGTTAGTTGCGAGCCCAATTTGCTAGCCCTCTCCAGCAGGGGCTTACATGTTGGTATGGGCAACGGGTACAGCAATAAACGTGACCTTTGTGTGTACGTTGTCCATCGTGGGTGGATGTGGGACGACAATAAACGTTACCTTTGGGCGGCTTCACACACTCGTGTATAGAGGTGCGGCATCAATAAACATGACCTTTGACCACCTATCCTTTCTATAACACATTGCAAACTTATTTAGCAGACTAAAGATATGAATGAATGCATGCATATGTTTGTTGCATTGTTTTATTTTCTCACTGAGCTCAAGTTGGAGAGCTGACCCTCACACGGTAATTCTTTTTAGTTTCTGATGTTGTAGGTACTATGATTGAAGATTATGTCTAAACGCCAACATATGAACGGGTGAAGGCTATGAATGAGCAAGCTGTGGAGAACGAACATGGTTCGTTAAGAGAGCGTTTCAATTGTGGAAACGCTTAGCGTTTATTTTTGTATTTGTATATGTTAATATTTATTAAGTTATGTTTCGGTTACTTGAAAATAAATGGAATATAAATTATTTATCATGATTAGACCCCGGTTCATTATCTGTAAGACTTCCGCTATTTACTTTATTACCTCTGATTAATGTGGAATGTGTTTTGGTTTATCATATGTGGGATAGCCTATTCGAGATCCTGGTTGAATCGTTGGTTTATTGACGGTTCATCACACCATTCTGGTTGGTGCAGAATTGGGGTTTGACATCATTCGTGGACCAAGTGGACCGAGGGTGTGAAGATAGATTACAAACCAGGTATGAGAATCGAGTTAAAAATACTAAAAACATACCTAAGGTCGCATGCCTGGGTAGGTATGGTAGACCAAAAGGAAGGGAACCAAAAATCTCAAATCCAAAACCCCACGGTCGATGATTTTGACACTACGATCGATGGTTTATGCGACCGTATGATCGACCGTGAGAACCCAGATCAGACTCTGAGTTTTGGAAACTTTCTTAAACTAAGGGATTGCTTTCCTAATTAAAAGAGGACTCTAAATGGAGAGTTTTCCTCTATATAAAGGATGTCCCTCAGCCCTTTTTCACTCTTTTAGAACATTAGTAAACCCTAGAGAAAGAGAAGGAAGAGAAATAAGAGAAGGAGAAGAAGAAAAGCTAAGGAGAAGAATTTACTGAGAAGAGATAACTCTCTATCATAGGAAAAGGTATGAAACGAATCTCTGGAGATGTAAACTCTAAGGAATAAGACTTCTATGGAAGATAGGCAATATCCACCTATTGTGATCTATGTGATTTCCTTGAGAAAATCGCAAGGAGAACCATGGGGAGTGAATTTGATAGTTAGGGTTGATAAGAAATTACTAATGATGGCCATAGGATGACCTTAGAATAAATCCCAATGAAGAATAGAAGAACTAACTCAGGAAGAACACGAATTTCAAGTAGATTGTGACAAAAAATTTCAAGGTCGCATCTATGGTCGACCATAGCATGGCCAGTATGACTAGAGGATTGACCATAGGCATTCAGAAATATTTCAAAAATCATATGGTCGCAGCTATGGTCGCACCATATGCTATCATAGACGGTAAGGTCGATACAGCATGAAACCATAGGACTAATCAGACACCTATCAGTGCTCTATTTTGATTTTCAACTACTGTAACATGTCACATATGAACCCTAACTTAAATTCATATAACTTTTAGGTTGTTAAATCAATTCAAAGAGAATTTCAAAGCTTGGAAGGACATCGATTATTGCTAACAGGTGAGGGAACCAGACTTAACTAATTGGATAATTACAAACTATTTATTTTTATTGAGTCCAATGTCATGATTGATTCTATGCTTGTATGCTCGTAATGTGCATCTCATATGTCATCTAATACTGTTCATGCATATTTAATTCTATTTATTTATAACATAATAATGATGATGATGATGATGCTAGGAATAGGCATGTGAATGTATGTGTGTGGTTGTTATGTTGGATGCAAGTAGAGCATCAATGGGAGGACGTGGCATGGTGGTCTTCGACCTCATCACCTGACTCTAGCTCTATCTCTACTCAAGTCTTGCCCACTTACATCATCGTATCGCCATTACCTTAGCAGAACTATTACATTGTAAGGCATCGAGGGAGGTGGTCTCAGACCGGGTGGTCTCTGGCTCTGCCGGTGGGCCTTAGCTCTCTCTATGGACGTATTGAGGGATGCTGGTGTGAGGCCTTGTATACACTGTTTGGCATTAAGATTTGTTAGTTGCGAGCCCAGTTTGCATGCCCTCGCTAATTGGGGCTTATGTGTTGGTATGGGTAAGGCATTAGGGGAAGTGTTGGCGGTGTTTGATCCGGACACTTTAGCTCTATCTCTATTCCATTGTGGGTGCATATAGGATGGCAATGGTATTTGATCCATTGGGAGGATTCACATACTTGTATATAGAGGTGCGGCGGCTACCAAACCTTTTCTATAGCACATTGCAAACTTATAAACCAGACCAAAGATATGAATTGAATGCATGCATATGTTTGTTGCGTTGTTTTGTTTGCTCACTGAGCCATGATGTGTGCTTACCCTTTAGACGTCAACTATTTTTAGTTGATGATGCAGGTCCTACGGTTGAAGAATATATGAATGCGCCAACGTATGGACATGTTGCTCCGATGGATGTAGAAGCTGATGAAGTTTCGCTTGATTCATCATTCGAGTGCAACCAATGTGTTTTTGCTTAAGTTTAGTTATAATTTGAACATTAGATATGTAGTTGATTATTTATTTTTATGTCTTGTAGTTTGGAGATAATTGGATTAAATACTTATTTATCACTGTTAGACTCTCAGTTCATTATCTATAAGATTTTTGCTTATTTGTTTATTACCTCTGATTATTAATGTGGAATGTGTGTGTGGTTTGATATGGTGGGTACGACCTATGCGAGGTCCGGGGTGAACGGTTGGTTTATTGGTGGTTCATCACACCATTCTGGTTAGACTAGAATTGGGGTGTGACAACCATTGTACTGATCATTTAAGCTTTTGTTTTTTTTCCTCTCTGTTCTGAGTTCTATAAGAGCAACAAATAACTCAACCTTAAGATGATGCTCTTCTTTAACTTCATCTTTCTTTTTGGATTATTCTTTCCATGAAGCTCATCAAGAAGGATCATAAGAGATCCTCATCATCATCATCCTCTACTGTCTCATCTGAAGAATTGTTACTCCTTTTTGTGAGCAGACTTCTCTTCTTGGGCATAAATTTTTTCTTTTCTATATGGTCTTGACTCTCATTGAGATCTTCATCATCTAAGTCATAGACTCTACCCTTTATTTGGACACTAAGATGTAAAGTGTCCTATGCCTCACAGTTGAAGCATTTCAATGTAGACTTACTTTTATATTTTTCACTTCTCTTCTTAAGCCTTTTGGCAAGATAGGCAGTCAACTGTCATTTGAGTCATCAGACTCACTGACCTCTTTTGCTTTTGATTTCTCACTTGGTTCATTGATCTTCAACATTCTCATGGCTTCTAAAGCTGCTTCCTTCTCTGTGGCCATTTCATCTGTAAGACCCGTACCTTACTAATCCGGTCTTACCACCTTATATTAGGTCTTCCTATCATGGTTGGACCAAGCGAACCAATTGCGTGAAGAAACCATTTGAACCATAAATCATCTAATCGAGACATGTGATCGCATACCTAAACAGGTGTAGTCGACCACACCTCAAAATGTTAAGACCACTCGATTCTGAGAAGTGTGGTCGAAGTTTTGAGATGTGTGGTCGATGGATCTTACGACCCCACGTGCGACCACACGATGGTATTCTGACTCCGAAATTAGAAAACCTTCCTAATTTGAAGGGGGTTCTTTCATAATCAAAGTGGGACTTTATATGGATGTTTTCCTCTATATAAAGGACGTCCCTTAGTCTCTTTCTGTCACACCCCAATTCCGTACTATTCAGAATGGTGTGATGAATCGCCAATAAACCAACGGTTCAACCAAGATCTCGAATAGGCTGTGTCCATATGTTTAAGCCATCATACACAACAATAATCAGAATAAATACACATTAGCAGAAGTCTTTAATATTAAATGAACTGAGAGTCTAAAGATGATAACATAAATAAATTATTCAATTATCTTTAAAATACTAAGACATAAATAAAATATTTAATCAATTACATCGTCGATATAGTTTGAATAAAATCTAATAAAAAATGCAAGATTTACACTCGCATGACGAATCATGCAATTCCATTAAAACTTCAGCATCCATTGCCGCTGCATATCCATAGATCAAAGCATTCATATAATCTTCAACCATGGTACCTGCATCATCAACTAAAAGCATTCGACGTCGAAAGGGTGAGCACACATCACGGCTCAGTGAGCAAATAAAACAATGCAACAAACATATGCATGCATTCAATTCATATCTTTGGTATGGTTTATAAGTTTGCAATGTGCTATAGAAAGGTTCGGAGGCGCCTCACCTCTATACACGAGTGCTTGAAGCCACCCAATGAATATCGGCATTGCCATCCCACATGCACCCACCATGGAATCAGTGTACCCAATGGGTATCGACATTGCAATACCACATGCTCCTATACCAACACGTAAGCCCCTATTGGCGTAGGCTTGCAAACTGGACTCACAACTAACCAATCCTAATGTCAAACAGTGTATCCAAGGCCTCACCCTAGCATCCCTCAATACATCCATAGAGATAGAGCTAGGGTCTGGTGACCAGGCTGAACCACAATGCCACGTCCCCCCCTTGATGCCCTACGTTGTATTAGTTCTGCTATGATAATGGTGATGCGACGATGTTAGTGGACAAGACTTGAGCAGAGATAGAGCTAGAGTCTGGTGACCAGGCTGAACCACAATGCCACGTCCTCCCCTTGATGCCCCACTAGCATCAAGTACACTAACCGCACACATACATTCACATGCCTATTCCTAGCATCATCATCATCATCATCATCATGTTATAATAAACGAAATTAAATATGCATGAACAATAATAATAGGATAGTAGATGACATGTGACATGCACATTACAATCATACAATCATAGAATCACACATGGCATTGGACTTAATAAACGAAAACAGTTTATTATTAGCCAATTAGTTTAGGTCTTGTTCCCTCACCTTTGATTTAGTGTAGATCCTCTTTCAAGCTTTAAGAATCACTTTTATATCACTAGGAAAACCTAACAAATTGATAGATTCTAATTAGAAATAAATTCCAATAATTTAAACTTGCTATAAAGCTAGGGTCGTAGGTTGGGTCAAAGTTATTTGAGACCCCAGGGTGTAGGGTCGGTCATAGGGTCGGTTACCGATCAACCCTATGTGCGACTACAGCCTCCCTAGACTTCCCGAGAGCATGGGGTCGATCCTGTAGTCTCGTAGGTCCATTCAAAGAATGTTCTATGGCTCATAACTATGATTTTTACACACTTTCCATTGTCTATGATGATTACTTTCATGGATTCCTTCAAAACTCATCCATGGTTAGATTGATTTGGGTTTCTCCCATCCCTAACTTCTTCATAAGCTATTCTAGGGTCTTACATAATTCATGGAGAATGTAATCATACCTTAGGGTTTTTGAGATTCAGAGATTTCTCTAAATTCCTTCTCTTTAGTTGTCTTCTCAAATTCTCATTCTCTTCTTCTTCTCTTCCTTCTCTTCTCTTTCTCTCACTTTCAATTATGTCTCCAAAAGGAGTGAAAGAGGCTAAGGGACATCCTATTTATAGAGGAAAATCTCCCAAAATACATCCCATCAAGATTAGGAAAGGACTCCCTGAAATTAGGAAACTTTTCTAATTCACGATTTTAGTCTGTCACCATAGGGTCGATGCTAGGGTTGTAGAATCGGTCGACCCTAGGGTCTCAAGTCATCCGACCCTAGGACTGAAAAGTCATGGGTTAGACATTGTTGAGGTGGGGTCGACCCTACCTATTTATGCATGCGACCGTACCCTCATATTTACTGTTTTTGGGTCAAATTCATACCTGATTTTGTGATTTCCTTTACGTACTTGGTCCACTTGGCTCGACCATGATAGGTAAACCTGGTATAAGGTAGTAAGACCGGTTAGTTCGGTACGGGTCTTAAAACACCCCCCTGCTTATTAAAAATTTT
>CM053265.1:47291575-47318703 GCA_028583415.1 Protea cynaroides
ACCCAAGACCCAATACAAAATTTTACTCAAAAATAGTCAAAATGAGGGTAGGGTCGCATGCCTAAATAGGTAGGTCCGACCCCCCATCGACCCCCACCATCGCCCCGTGACCAGGGGTCGCAGGCGTCTCAAAATGTCCTACCCCCCATCGACCCCCCTATCGACCCCCGGTAATCAGTAAAAACAACACGAACCAAAAATTAGGAAACTTTCCTAATTTCGATTGGAACCTTTCCTAAACTCAATGGGACTTATTTTGGGAGGTTTTACTCTATAAATAGGACGTCCCTAAGCCTCTTTCACTCCTTTTACAACCCTAATTTGATTGAGAGAAAGAGAAGAGAAGGAAGAGAAGGAGAAGAGAAGGAAAGTGGAGAAGAAGACCAAAGAGAAGGGATTCGGAGAAAGAAGCATACTTCTCAGGTATGGATACTATTTCCATGAATTTCTTAAGACCTTAGAGTAGATCATGAAGAGGGTATGATCTAGGAGAAACCCAAATCATCCATCCATGGTTAGGTTTTAATGGAAACCATGGAGGAGATCATTGAAACCATGTAGGTGAATAAAGAATAATTCTAAACCATAGAACATGTATGGAATAGACTATAGAAGGAAGCCATAGGATCCAAATATGAAAGAATGGACGAAATTTGATATGACTCAAACTACGGGGGGTCGCACCTAGGGTCGATGGAACATCCGACCCTAGCATCGACCCCCAGCATTCGGGAAGCCCAGGAAAGGGGTGGTTGCACCCAGGGTCGATGGAAGGTCCGACCCTGGCATCGACCCCCAATTAACAGCATGCTTATAAAATTAGAATTAATTCTAATTAAATTCTATTGACTTGATTAGGTCTTCTAGTGATATAATATTGATATTTAGTTGATTCTTAAAGCTTGAAAGAGGATCTACGATCAAGCAAAGGTGAGGGAACAAGACCATAACTAATTGGCTAATAATAAACTGTTTTAATCTTTAGTCCAATGTCATGATTGATTCTATGCGTGTATGCTTGTTATGTGCATTCAACATGTCATCCAATATTTCTATTATTACTGGTCATGCGTATTTAAATTATTGTTTATAACATGATGATGATGATGATGATAGGAATAGGCATGTAGATGTATGTGTGTTGTTGGTGTCCTTGATGCAAGCGAGTGTCAGGGGGAGGTGTCATAGGCAGGGCCTCAGCACTCTAGCCCTATCTCTAACTCAAGTCTTGTCCACTAACATCGTCGTATCGCCATTACCTTAGCAGAATTATTACGTCATAAGGTACGAGGGGAGGTGCTCTCGGACCATGTAGTCTCTAGCTCTGTCGGGAGGCCTTAGCCCTATCTCTATGGACTTATTGAGGGATGCTGGGGTGAGGCCTTGGATACACTGATTGGCATTAGGATTGGTTTGTTGCGAGCCCAGTTTGCGAGCCCTCGCCAGTAGGAGCTTACGTGTTGGTATGGGCAACGGGTACAACAATAAATGTGACCTTTGTGTGTACGTTGTCCATGGTGGGTGCATGTGGGACGACAATAAATGTTACCTTTGGGCGGCTTCACACACTCATGTATAGAGGTGCAACGTCAACAAACGTGACCTTTGGCCACCTATCCTTTCTATAACACATTGCAAACTTATTTACCCGACCAAAGATATGAATGAATGCATGCATATGTTTGTTGCATTGTTTTGTTTTCTCACTGAGATCAAGTTGGAGAGCTGACCCTCGCGCGGTAATTCTTTTTAGTTTTTGATGATGTAGGTACTATGATTGAAGATTATGTCTACGCGCCAACATATGAACGGGTGAAGGCTATGAATGAGCAAGCTGTGGAGAATGAACATGGTTCGTTAAGAGAACGTTTCAACTGTGGAAACGCTTAGCGTTTATTTTTGTATTTGGATATTGTAATATGTATTAAGTTATGTTTTGGTTACTTGAAAATAAATGGAATATAAATTATTTATCATGATTAGACCTCGGTTCATTATCTGTAAGACTTTCACTATTTACTTTATTACCTCTGATTAATGTGGAATGTGTTTTGGTTTATCATATGTGGGATAGCCTATTCGAGATCCTGATTGAACCGTTGGTTTATTGACGGTTCATCACACCATTCTGGTTGGTGCAGAATTGGGGTTTGACATCATTCGTGGACCAAGTGGACCGAGGGTGTGAAGATAGATTACAAACCAGGTATGAGAATCGAGTTAAAAACACTAAAAACATACCTAAGGTCGCATGCCTGGGTAGCTATGGTAGACCAAAAGGAAGGGAACCAAAAATCTCAAATCCAAAACCCCACAGTCGATGATTTCGACACTACGGTCGATGGTTGATGCGAACGTATGATAGACCGTGAGAACCCAGATCAGACTCTGAGTTTTGGAAACTTTCTTAAACTAAGGGAATGCTTTCCTAATTAAAAGAGGACTCTATATGGAGAGTTTTCCTCTATATAAAAGATGTCCCTCAGCCCTTTTTCACTCTTTTAGAACATTAGTAAACCCTAGAGAAAGAGAAGGAAGAGAAATAAGAGAAGGAGAAGAAGAAAAGCTAAGGAGAAGAATTTACTGAGAAGAGATTAACTCTCTATCATAGGAAAAGGTATGAAATGAATCTCTGGAGATGTAAACTCTAAGGAATAAGACTTCTATGGAAGATAGGCAATATCCACCATAATGATCTATGTGATTTCCTTGAGAAAATCGCAAGGAGAACCATGGGGAGTGAATTTGATAGTTTGGGTTGATAAAAAATTACTAATGATGGCCATAGGATGACCTTAGAATAAATCCCAATGAAGAATAGAAGAACTAACTCAGGAAGAACACGAATTTCATGTAGACTGTGACCAAAAATTTCAAGGTCGCATCTATGGTCGACCATAGCATGGCCAGTATGACCAGAGGATTGACCATAGGCATTCAGAAAGATTTCAAAAAGCATATGGTCACAGCTATGGTCGCACCATATGCGATCATAGACGGTAAGGTCGATACAACATGAAACCATAGGACTAATCAAACCCCTATCAGTGCTCTATTTTGATTTTCAACTACTGTAACATGTCACATATGAACATTATCTTAAATTCATATAACTTTTAGGTTGTTAAATCAATTCAAAGAGAATTTCAAGGCTTGGAAGGACATCGAGTATTGCTAACAGGTGAGGGAACTAAACTTAACTAATTGGATAATTACAAACTATTTATTTTTATTGAGTCCAATGTCATGATAGATTCTATGCTTGTATGCTCGTAATGTGCATCTCACATGTCATCAAATACTGTTCATGCATATTTAATCCTATTTATTTATAACATAATAATGATGATGATGATGATGCTAAGAATAGGCATGTGAATGTATGTGTGTGGTTGGTATGTTGGATGCAAGTAGAGCATCAAGGGGAGGACGTGGCATGGTGGTCTTCGACCTCATCACCTGACTCTAGATCTATCTCTACTCAAGTCTTGTCCACATACATCATCGTATCGTCATTACCTTAGCAGAACTATTACATTGTAAGGCATCGAGGGAGGTGGTCCCAGACCATGTGGTTTTTGACTCTGCCGGGGGGCCTTAGCTCTCTCTATGGACGTATTGAGGGATGCTGGTGTGAGGCCTTGTATACCCTGTTTGGCATTAAGATTTGTTAGTTGCGAGCCCAGTTTGCATGCCCTCGCCAATTGGGGCTTATGTGTTGGTATGGGTAGGGCATTAGGGGAAGTGTTGGCGGTGTTTGATCCAGACACTTTAGCTCTATCTCTATTCGATTGTGGGTGCATATAGGATGGCAATGGTATTTGATCCATTGGGAGGATTCACATACTTGTATATAGAGGTGCGGCGGCTACCAAACCTTTTCAATAGCACATTGCAAACTTATAAACCAGACCAAAGATATGAATTGAATGCATGCATATGTTTGTTGCATTGATTTGTTTGCTCACTGAGCCATGATGTGTGCTTACCCTTTAGACGTCAACTATTTTTAGTTGATGATGCAGGTCCTACGATTGAAGAATATATGAATGCGCCAACGTATGGACATGTTTCTGCGATAGTTGTAGAAGCTGATGAAGTTTCACTTGATTCATCATGCGAGTGCAACCAATGTGTTTTTGCTTAAGTTTAGTTATAATTTGAACATCAGATATGTAGTTGATTATTTATTTTTATGTCTTGTAGTTTGGAGATAATTGGATTAAATACTTATTTATCACTGTTAGACTCTCAGTTCATTATCTATAAGACTTTCATTTATTTTTTTATTACCTCTGATTATTAATGTGGAATGTGTGTGTGGTTTGATATGGTGGATACGACCTATGCGAGATCCGGGGTGAACGGTTGGTTTATTGGTGGTTCATCACACCATTCTGGTTAGACTAGAATTGTGGTGTGACAACCATTGTACTGATCATTTAACCTTTTGTTATTTTTCCTCTCTGTTCTGAGTTCTGTAAGAGCAACAAATAACTCAACCTCAAGATGAGGCTCTTCTTTAACTTCATCTTTCTTTTTGGATTATTCTTTCCATGAAACTCATCAATAAGGATCATAAGAGATCCTCATCATCATCATCCTCTACTATCTCATCTGAAGAATTGTTACTCCTTTTTGTGAGCAGACTTCTCTTCTTGGGCACAAATTTTTTCTTTTCTATATGGTCTTGACTCTCATTGAGATCTTCATCATCTAAGTCATAGACTCTACCCTTTCTTTGGACACTAAGATGTAAAGTGTCCTATGCCTCACAGTTGAAGCATTTCAATGTAGACTTACTTTTATATTTTTCACTTCTCTTCTTAAGCCATTTGGCAAGATAGGCAGTCAACTCGTCATTTGAGTCATTAGACTCACTAACCTCTTTTGCTTTTGATTTCTCACTTGGATCATTGATCTTCAACTTTCTTATGGCTTCTAAAGCTGCTTCCTTCTCTGTGGCCATTTCATCTGTAAGACCCGTACCTTACTAATCCGGTCTTACCACCTTATATTAGGTCTTCCTATCATGGTTGGACCAAGCGAACCAATTGCGTGAAGAAACCATTTGAACCATAAATCATCTAATCGAGACATGTGGTCGCATACCTAAACAGGTGTAGTCGACCACACCTCAAAATGTTGAGACCACTCGATTATGAGAAGTGTGGTCACAGTTTTGAGACGTGTGGTCGATGGATCTTACGACCCCACGTGCGACCACACGATGGTATTCTGACTGAAATTAGGAAACCTTCCTAATTTGAAGGGGGTTCTTTCATAATCAAAGTAGGACTTTATATGGATGTTTTCCTCTATATAAAGGACGTCCCTTAGTCTCTTTCTGTCACACCCCAATTCCATACTATTCAGAATGGTGTGATGAATCGTCAATAAACCAACGGTTCAACCAGGATCTCGAATAAGCTGTGTCCATATGTTTAAACCATCATCCACAACAATAATCAGAATAAATAAACATTAGCGGAAGTCTTTAATATTAAATGAACTGGGAGTCTAAAATGAGAACATAAATAAATTATTCAACTATCCTTAAAATACTAAGACATAAATAAAATATTTAATCAATTACATCGTCGGTATAGTTTGAATAAATCTAATAAAAAATGCAAGATTTGCACTCGCATGACGAATCATGCGATTCCATCAAAACTTCAGCATCCATTGCTGATGTATATCCATACATCGAAGCATTCATATAATCTTCAACCGTGGTACCTGCATCATCAACTAAAAGCATTCGACGTCGAAAGGGTGAGCATACATCACGGCTCAATGAGCAAACAAAACAATGCAACAAACATATGCATGCATTCAATTCTATCTTTGGTATGGTTTATAAGTTTGCAATGTGCTATAGAAAGGTTCGGAGGCGCCTCACCTCTATACACGAGTGCCTGAAGCCGCCTAATGAATATCGGCATTGCCATCCCACATGCACCCACCATGGAATCAGTGTACCCAATGGGTATCGGCATTGCAATACCACATGCTCCCATACCAACACGTAAGCCCCTATTGGTGTGGGCTTGCAAACTGGACTCACAACTAACCAATCCTAATGTCAAACAGTGTATCCAAGGCCTCACCCTAGCATCCCTCAATACATCCATAGAGATAGAGCTAGGGTCTGGTGACCAGGCTGAACCACAATGCCACATCCCCCCCCCCCCTTGATGCCCTATGTTGTATTAGTTCTGCTAAGATAATGGTGATACGACGATGTTAGTGGACAAGACTTGAGCAGAGATAGAGCTAGAGTCTGGTGACCAGGCTGAACCACAATGCCACGTCCTCCCATTGATGCCCCACTCGCATCAAGTACACTAAACACACACATACATTCACATGCCTATTCCTAGCATCATCATCATCATCATCGTGTTATAATAAACGAAATTAAATATGCATGAACAATAATAACAGGATAATAGATGACATGTGACATGCACATTACAATCATACAATCATAGAATCATACATGGCATTGGACTCAATAAACGAAAATAGTTTATTATTAGCCAATTAGTTTAGGTCTTGTTCCCTCACCTTTGATTTAGTGTAGATCCTCTTTCAAGCTTTAAGAATCACTTTTATATCACTAGGAAAACCTAACAAATTGATAGATTCTAATTAGAAATAAATTCCAATAATTTAAACTTGCTATAAAGCTAGGGTCACAGGTTGGGTCGCAGTTATTTGAGACCCCAGGGAGTAGGGTCGGTCATAGGCTCGGTTACCGATCAACCCTATGTGTGACTACAGCCTCCCTAGACTTCCCGAGAGCTTGGGGTCGATCATGTAGTCTCGTAGGTCCATTCAAAGAATGTTCTATGGCTCATAACTATGATTTTTACACACTTTCCATTGTCTATGATGATTACTTTCATGGATTCCTTCGAAACTCATCCATGGTTAGATTGATTTGGGTTTCTCCCATCCCTAACTTCTTCATAAGCTATTCTAGGGTCTTACATAATTCATGGAGAATGTATTCATACCTTAGGGTTTCTGAGATTCAGAGATTTCTCTAAATTCCTTCTCTTTAGTTGTCTTCTCAAATTCTCATTCTCTTCTTCTTCTCTTCCTTCTCTTCTCTTTCTCTCACTTTCAATTATGGTTCCAAAAGGAGTGAAAGAGGCTAAGGGACATCCAATTTATAGAGGAAAACCTCCCAAAATACATCCCATCAAGATTAGGAAAGGACTCCCTGAAATTAGGAATGTTTTCTAATTCACAGTTTCAGTCTGTCACCATAGGCTCGAAGCTAGGGTTGTAAAATCGGTTGACCCTAGGGTCTCAAGTCATCCGACTCTAGGACTGAAATGTCATGGGTTGGACTTTGTTGAGGTAGGGTCGACCTTACCTATTTATGCATGCGATCGTACCCTCATATTTACTATTTTTGGGTCAAATTCATACCTGGTTTTGTGATTTCCTTTACGTACTTGGTCCACTTGGCTCGACCATGATAGGTAAACCTGGTACAAGGTAATAAGACCGGCTAGTTCGGTACGGGTCTTACAACACCCCCTGCTTATTAAAAATTTTGTCCTCAAAATTTCTACATACCTTCCGAGTCGAAAAGATGAGGGTATTGGTTTCGCATTGCATTCTCTTCTTCCCATGTGATCTCTTCTATATCTCGACTTCTCCATGTAAATTTAACATAGTATATGTTACAGTTACGTAGACGTTGAACCTTTCGACTGGTGATTTTAGTTGGTGCTACTTTGAACGTCAAATCATCAGTTAGATCTGGTGGATCTGCTGTCAAAACATGCGTTGGATCTCTGACGTACTTCTTCAATAAAGAGATATGAAATACATCACGCACACTTGACATAGATGGTGGTAGTGCTAACTGATAAGCCACTTTTCCAAGTTTCGCTAGATTCTCATATGGCCCGACATATCTCGGACTTAGCTTTCCTTTCTGTCCGAACCATTTTAACCCGCGCATCAGTGACACTTTCAAGAATACCTTGTCACTGACCACAAATTCAAGGTCTCAGCGTCGAGTATCTGCATATTGTTTCTGATGATTCTAAGCCGTTCTTACACTTTCTTCGATAATGTCGACCACTCGACATGTTTCTTCAACAACTTCTAGTCCATCAGTGCTACGTTCTCCAACTTCATTCCAAAATAGAGCAGTTCGACATTTCTTACCATACAGTGCTTCATAAGGTGACATCTGTATAGTAGCTTGATAGCTGTTGTTATAGGCGAACTCGATCAATGGTAGTTTCTCATCCCATGATCCTTTAAAATCTATTACACAGGCTCGAAGCATGTCTTCTAAAATCTGTATGGTACGCTCCGACTGTCCGTCCTTCTAAGGATGGAATGCAATACTAAATTTCAATGTTGTACCCATAGCCTTTTGTAATCCTTTCCAAAATAATCCTCTCTTTAAAATTCAAAGTAGATGTACCCGCACGAATCTCAGCAATGACTTGTTTTGAAGTAAATCGTGGATCCCTCTCGGGCACAATGCTTTCAGGTACACCATGTAGTCTGACAATATTATCCACATACAACTTGGCTAACCTTTCTAGTGTATACTGAGGTCGTATTACTATATAATGAGCTGTCTTAGTCAGACAATCTACAATCACCCAGACCGCGTCAACCACTCGAGGAGTCAATGGTAACCTGGTGATGAAATCCATAGTGATGCAGTCCCATTTCCATGATGGTTCTGGCAGTGGTTGCAACAGTTCGATAGGTCATTGTCGTTCAGCCTTCACCCTCTGACAATTTAGGCATTGAGACACGAATTTAGCTACATCAGCTTTCATTCCTCTCCACCAATATAATTTCTTTAATTCATGATACATCTTTGTACTTCTAGGGTATACCGAATAGGCGGTGGTATGAGCTTCCTTCATTAGTCTGTGTCTAACGTCTGAGTTTTCCATTTTAGGAACACATATTCGTCCCTTGTAATTCAGTACCTTTTCTTCATCCAAGGTGAACTCAGGAATAGTCCTACCTTTTTCTATGTCTTCTTATACCGTTCTCAGATAAAGATCTAATTTAATAGCAGCTTTCACTTCATCAATTACATCAGGTACAATCTTCAATGTTGCAAACATATTTGAAAACCAATGAATAAACTCTTAGTTGATTGATCCACCCGGTGCATCTATCACTAACTACTCATTACCGTGATTGAATACTCTTCCTGTAGTACACATTGTTAAGTCGTGTTAACTTTTCATTGAGATTTTATCATTGCTTTCCTGCTTAGCACATCAGCTACTACATTAGCCTTTCTTGGATGATACTGGATATCACAATCTTAATCCTTTAACAATTCCAGCCATCTTCTTTGTCCATGTTCAACTCCGTCTGATTAAATAGATAAGTAAGACTCTTATGATCTGATTTAATCTGAAATTTCTCTCCATACAAATAATGTCTCCATATCTTGACAGCATGTACCACTGTCGCTAATTCCAACTCATGAGTGGGGTAGTTCTTCTCATGTGTCTTCAGTTGTCTTGAAGTATACGCAACTACTTGTTCTCCTTGCATAAGTACACATCCTACACCCAATCCAGACGCATCAGTGTACAAGGTAAATGGTTGTCCTGGAATAGGAATAGTCAAGATGGGAGCAGATATCAATCTAGCCTTCAATGTTTGAAAACTTTTCTCACATTTGTCAGTCCAAATAAATTTTTCTCCGTTCTTAGTCAAACTGGTGAGAGGTACCGCAATTCTGGAATAGTCTTCCACGAATCATCATTATTACCCAGCTAGACCTAGGAAACTTTTAATTTCTGCAATTCTCTTCGGTGCTTCCCACTTTACAATGGATTCAATCTTGCTAGGATCCACTTTAATTCCTTCAGCGTATACAACATGGCCTAAGAAAACGACTTCATTTAGCCAAAACTCACACTTTGTAAATTTGGCGTAAAGCTTCTCCTTTCGTAATCGATGCAAAGCAGCGCTTAGATTCATAATATGAGTTTCCTTGTCCTTGGAGTAGACCAATATATCATCAATGAATACAATGATCGACGTATCCCAACATATCATGGAATACCCGATTCATAAGTTCCATAAAAGTTGCTGGTGCATTCGTCAATCCAAAAGACATGATTAAAAATTCATAATGTTCATATCTTGTTCTGAATGCTGTTTTTGGAATATCACCATCCTTAATCTTCAACTGATGGTATCCTGACTGAAGATCAATCTTGGAGAATACCATGGCACCTTGCAACTGATCAAACTAGTCATCAATCCGAGGCAATGGGTACCGATTTTTGATTGTCAACTTATTCAGTTCCAGGTAGTCTATACACAGTCGAACACTACCATCCTTCTTCTTTACAAACAATACCGGCACCCCCCATGGTGATATGCTAGGTTTGATGTAACCCTTATCCAATAATTCTTGTAACTGGACCTTCAATTCCTTCAGTTCAGTATGTGCCATTCGATAGGGTGCTTTAAACACTGGTGCGGCTCCAAGTATCAAATCTATAACAAACTCCGTAGCTCGGTCAGGTGGTAGTCCTAGTAATTCTTCAGGAAATACATCTGGGAAGTCACGCACAACATCAGTATCCTCCATTCATGGGGCTTCCTTGGTGAGGTCGACCACTGAGACCAGATACCCAACTCCTCCTTTCTCAAGGCATTTTTTAACCTTCAATGCAGAGAGGATGAGTTTTCGTTTACGGTGCAGTTTGGTTCTCGCAAAACTGAACTCTGTTCCTTCCTTGTCTTTAAATGTCAGCTTCTTTTCTGCACATAATAGGTTTACAGAATGCTGAGCTAACCAGTCCATTCCCAAGATGACGTCAAAGTCTGCCATCTCAAGTTGAATGAAGGTTGCATCCAAAGTCTTCTCGTCAATAAGAACTGGACATGGCCACATAGCCTTCTTCTAATTCCACTTCTAGTCCCATTAGCGATCGTACAAGCAGTTTGTAGTCTAAATATTTGAGGGGTAGATTTAGCTTTTTTCCAAAGGACACAGATATAAAAGAGTAAGTAGCTCCAGAATCAAAGAGCACTTTGGCAAGAATGCCATTAATAGGTACGATACCTATGATTTGTTTTAGTTTAGTCTACATGCTCACACATTGTAATTACAAAGTGAAAGGTTCAGGTTGTACCTGTGACCACAATAGGCGATGCGGAAGCATCGTCAGATGTAACAGCATAAACCTTTCCTTGCTATAGCTGCTTCCTGGGCTTAGGAAACTCTCTTGAAATATGTCCCAATTGATTGCAGTTAAAACACCTTATTCGTTCACCATTTTGCTTTGGTTGCGATGGGACTGCTGAAGTAGTCTTGGCTGCAGCATTAAAGCCTTGAGTACGGAAGGGTCTGAATGTCTTGGTGTTCCCTCCGTTATAAGAATTCCCATTAGACCTTTTGATTCCCCTATTTTGAGCAAAGTAGCTCTCTTTATGGCTCGACTCTATCACTCGAGCAATTTGTATAGCTTCATTGTAGACTTTCTTCTCAAGTCCCAGAACATGCTCACAGAAGCTTCCCCTAAGTCCCATGATGAACCTTCGGGTCTTTGTATTTTCCTCTTGGATGCTGACTGGCGCAAAGAAGAACAGCTCCTCATAATTCTGTTGATATGCGTCGACAGTCATCTGTCCCTGATATAAACTCAGGAACTCTCTCTCCATAGAATCTCTGAAACTTCTAGGAAAGTATTTCTCAAAGAATGCCTCTTTATATATACCTAAGGTCAATTGGGTGTGCTTGGTTAACAGATATGTCCTGGTAGACTTCCACCAATGGTGTACATCGCCCTTTAGCATAAATGTGGCGCATAACACTTTCTCCTCTTCATTCATTGTCATCATTATAAAGTTTCTTTCCATTTCATCAACCCAGTGTGCTGGCCACAAAGGATCTGCTGGCTTGCCATTAAATTCTTTGGGCTTTATCTTCAGAAAACGCTTGACCAGTCTAGAGTGGTCCAGCTGATACGGAGCATAGGCCCCATTCATAGGTGGTTGGTACTGATATCCACCCCGAGCTACTTCAGGGTTCTGCACTTGAGCTTACATGCCTGGTGTTTGAGGTATGTGGGGTACCATGTTACTTCCTCCTGGTACTGTGCTTGCCTGTCTTGCTAGCATCGGTGTCGTATGTGCAGTTGGAAAAGTCATACCTATGGCAGCTTGCATATTAGATTGCACCTGTTGTATTTACTATAGCTGTTGTGCCAGGTTCATTACCGCCGTAGCCAGATCCGTAGGTGGGACTGGAAAGTTAATAGGATTTGTCTGGCCATTAGCCACTGGCGGTGCCGTATTCAGATTCTCTTGTGCTTCCTGATTTATGTGGCTGTCTTCCTCCACGGGTGGTGGTGGTGGAATTGGGTTACATTCTCGTCTGTTCCCTCTTCGCCCAGCCATCTTGTTCTGGTGGTAGTAGTTTCTGAAAACAATCATAGCACATGTGAGGCCATCAATATAATTTATTCTCTTAAGTCCAAATCCAACTAATCAATACAAATTTCAAAATTCAGATCATTCTGGCAAAAATACTGTATTTTCCATCGTTGGGTCGATGATAGGGTCGGTCCTTATGCGACCCCAGGGTATGCGACCCTGAGAATTACTGTCAGCATATTGAGAGTCGAGGGTCGATGGTAGGGTCGGTATATATCCGACCCTAGGTCTGACCCCTAGTTCTCTGTCAGATCACTGAGAGGCTAGGGTCGATGTCAAGATCGATCATAGGGTAGCATGTCTTGGTCGAATTCTGCGACCCTACGGTCCAGAATCAGGTTTTTAATCCCGATTTTGGATTCATTTCCCATTATTTCTCCTTCCTTCCAACTCAACTCAGTTTCCTGAGTTGCTACAGTAGCAACCCTTGGTGTTTGGTGATCTTCCCTTCCATTTGCGACTTCCGCTCCGTCTCTTCAGGTATACTCTCTCCTATCTCGTATTTTGAAGCTTTGAAAACTAGGTTTTTCCTCATTTATATCGTTTTCTTTAAATTAAAATTTTTCTAACCATAAAAATTTGATTTTTATTGGGGGCTTTTGCTGTTGGTCACTCAATGGATGAATGCCCTCAAAAATATTCAAGTTTCATCGGTTAGTTATCGTGAAACTTGAAAATTTCTAATTTTGACCTAATTTTCAAGATTTTTTGAATTTATTAAAATTTCTTCAAATTCAATCTTTCTAGATTAAATTTCCAACTGTATAAACCCTGCAGGATGGTTTGAAACCTATGTAAGTCCTCCTACCCAAGTGGTTGGGTGAAAAGTGAGGCTTTTGACCCGTTTATCCCGTTATAATGCTGAAATTTTTGTCTTTCACCATTACTAATCTATTATTTGTCTTGTCTTTGTTTTGGCAGATACTATGGTTCGTACCAAAGTGCCTAGGATTCACGACCCAGTTCGTTTCTGCTCTAACGAGGCCGAAGCTCAGTATGTTCGCTATGCTCGTAAGAAGGTAGAGGGAGGTCGTCGTGTAGACATGGCTAGTCTAGCCTTGTTCGACGTGGAGACAACATTTGGTGACATGGGCTAGCTTCCCATGATTACTTACGACGCGTGTACCCGTCTGGATCTGGTGAGACAGTTCAATTGTAATCTCCAGGTGGTGGGAGATCACAATGACACTGAGAGGGGTAGGGAGATCAGGATCACGAGTTACGTCAAAGGAGTAGAGATTTCCTTTGACTGCCAGTAGTTAGCTGATCTTTTGGGCATATCACATGATGGCCCTCTAGTGTACTGTGCTCCCAGGGAGCCCCAGCTCTTTTCCTTGGAGATGCGGGCTGAGATAGACCGTTAGCTTATCAGAGAGGATTGCTGGGAGATGAATGCGATCAACCTACGTCCAGAGCCTCGGGTGTACTATAAGATCATCCAGCACAACCTGATACCCTAGTGTGGTCATTACGAAAGGATCTCCCAGTTGACCCAGTACTTACTTAACTGTATCTGCACTAGGCAGCCTGTCTGCCTCCCTTATATTATTATGAGGATGATGATCTGTGCTATGCTACCTGGTCAGATAGGCAACCTGCCCTATGGATGTTTGATCACCACCCAGCTTACCTGCCTAGGTGTTGATTTAGTAGATGAGAAGATTCAGGAGAAGACCTTCTCATCGGTTCTGCACTGGGAGGTCATCTGTAGGATGAGCATGCAAGATGCTCAGGTCAGTGATGAGGAGAGGAACGCTCTGGTGCGTCCTCATACTCGAGTAGAGGTGGCAGATGCTGAGGCGGCAGCAGCAGCAGTAGGAGGAGTAGGGGTTCATGGGGATGTGGATCGCATGTATATGGATGTAGACGCTATACCCTCTCCATCACCTCTACATTCTACTAGAGCTGGTCCATCTCGGGCTCCTTCACACATAGCTGGTCCTTCACGCCCACCTTCTGATGGTATTATGGGGCTATTGCGTGAGATTAGAGAGGCCCAGAGCACGTCAGATCAACGGATGGCCGAGCTGGCAGCTAGTGTCCAGGTGACCCAGACTCAGGTGGCCTGGTTGACTAGAGTGTATGCTGAGGACTACGATAGAGATCGCGAGGCACCTCCTCCTCCAGCACCTCCAGTTCAATGATGTTTATATATATTTTTATTTTATACTTCTATGTACTTCAGAGTAACTGTTTGGATTGTGGACTGTACTCTGATTTGGATATGTATAAACATTGTTTTTGATTTTATGTATGTAAAGTTTCTTTCTTCTTTTATATGTGTATTATTCTCTTTCTTAATTTTGTCTCATACAACACAGGTGCTTATAGTGTGTTCTTATTGCAGCTTTTAAATTTAATCCTAACTCAGTTCATGAAGTTTTATGGAAGTATACTGGTTTAACAGACAGGGCCTAAGAGCTCTGATACCAAGTTGTCACCCCAATTCCGTACTATTTAGAATGGTGTGATGAACAACCAATAAACCAATGGTTCAACCAGGATCTCGAATAGGCTGTGTCCGTTTGTTTAAACCATACACATAGACAAAAATAATCAGAATAAATACACAATAGCGGAAGTCATTAATATTAATTGAACTGAGAGTTTAAAGATGATAACATAAATAAATTATTCAATTATCTTCAAAATACTAAGACATAAATAAAATATTTAATCAATTACATCGTCCGTATAATTTGAATAAAATCTAATTGAAAACACAAGAGTTGCACTCGCATGACGAATCATGCGATTCCATCAAAACTTCAGCATTCATTGCCGCCGCATGTCCATACATCGGAGCATTCATATAATCTTCAACCGTGGTACCTGCATCATCAACTAAAAGCATTCGACGTCGAAAGGGTGAGCACACATCACGGCTCAGTGAGCAAACAAAACAATGCAACAAACATATGCATGTATTCAATTCATATCTTTGTTCTGGTTTATAAGTTTGCAATGTGCTATAGAAAGGTTCGGAGGTGCCTCACCTCTATACACGAGTGTGTCAAGCCGCCCAATGGATATCGACATTGTCGTCCCACATGCACCCACCATGGAAACAGTGTACCCAATGTGTAAGACCCGTGTCAATCTAACCCGGTCTTACCACCTCGAACTAGGTTTACCCATCATGGTCGAGTCAAATGGACCAAGGGCGTGAAGGAGATTGAGATCCCAGGTATCAAATCAACCCAAAAACACTTAAAATAGGGGAAGGGTCGCATACCCAGCTAAGCAGGGTCAGACCTCCCAAAACAGAGAGTCAGACCCTCAGTTTTGAAGGGAGGGTCGGATAGCTTAAGACCCCAGGGTCGACGGGATCATCGACCCTCCCATCGCCCCTCGGTTTTCGTAAGAAAATAAAATTAGGAAATTTCCTAATTTTCGATTGGGATTCTTTCCAAATCTCAATGGGACTTATTTAGGATGTTCCTACTCTATTTAATGGACATTCCTAAGCCACTTTCACTCCTTTCACAACCCTAACTGAATTGAGAGAAAGAGAGGAGAAGGAAAAGAGGAAGAAGAAAGGCAAGGAAGAGAACTTAGCAAAAAAGAGAAGAATTTTAGAGAAAAAGTAATCTTCTCAGGTATGGATACTAATTCCATGAGTTTCTATAGACTTTAGGTTAGTTATTGTTGAGAGTGTGATCTCGGAGAAACCCAAACCATCAATCTATGGTTAGGTTTCCATGGAAAACCATAGAAGCATGCGTGAAAACTATCTAGGTGGGTTATACATGGTTTCAGACCAAGGAATGCATGTATAATGGAATGTAGGAGCAAGCCATAGGATTTCAAACACGAAGAATGGATTAAAAGAGGGAATCGGACCAAAGTGCACAGAGGGTCGCACCGAAGGTCGATAACCATCCGACCCTAGGTGTTCCTGACCATCGACCCTCAGTGTTCGGGAAGTTCAGAATCTGGGGAGGGTCGCACCCAGGGTCGATCAGGACTCCTACCCTACCTCCGACCCTTAGTTAACAGCATGGTTTTTAAATCTGGAATTAATTCTAATTAAATTCTATCAACTTTGTTAGGTCTTCTAGCAATATAATAACACTGTAAAGGTGATTCTAAAGCTTGGAAAAGTATCTATTAGCAAGCTAAGGTGAGGAACCAGAACTCCAAACTAAATTGGTTAATAAGAGAAACTGTTTTCTATTTCTTGAGTCCTATTCCATGCTTGATTCTATGCGAATATGTTTGTAATGTGCATACAGCATGCCATCCAATATTTCTATTACTTGTTCATGCATATTTATTTTATTGTTTATAAGATGATGATGATGATGATGATAGGAATAGGCATGTGCTTGTATGTGTGTGGTTGATGTACTTGATGCGAGCGAGTATCAGGAGAGGTGTGATGAGAACGTCAATAAACGTTAACCTTTGGCGGGTCTCAGCACTTTAGCTCTATCTCTAACTCAAGTCTTGTGCATTAGCATCGTCGTATTGCCATTACTTTAGCAGAACTATTATGTTATAGAGTATCAGGGGAGGTGGTCTCGGTCCTTCTAGTCTCTGACTCTACCGGGGAGCCTTAGCTCTATCTCTATGGACATTCTGAGGGATACTGGGGTGAGGCCCTGGATACACTTTTTGGCATTATGATTGTTTAGTTGCGAGCCTAGTTCGCAGCCGTCGCTAATAGGGGCCTACGTGTTGGTATGGCACTATATAGCAATAAACGTAACCTTTGTTATATAATGTTCATGATTGGGTGCATGTGAGTTGACGATAAATGTGATCTTCGGGTAACGTCACACACTTGTGTATAGTGGCGGGGTCAATAAACGCAACCTTTGGCTACCTAAACCTTTCTATTGCATACTGCAAACTTATATACCAGACCAAAGATATAAATTGATTTTGCATGCATATGTATTGTTGCATTGTTTTGGCTGCTTACTGAGCTGTGATGCGTGCTCACCCCTCGACGTCGAATATTTTTAGTTGATGATGCAGGTTATACCGTTGAAGACTATATGAATGCGTATGCGTACGGGAACGTGGCAGCAATGGAAGCTGAAGCTGAAGTAGATACACACGACTACTCTTGCGAGTGCAACTCGTGTGTATTTGATTAGATATTTTATAGGTTTTTTTATTGGATTTATTAAGACATGTATTTGATAATTAATTATGTCTTAGTTGAAAACAGAATAATTTGCTATTAAATTATTAAAATCATTTTAGTTTCTCAGTTCATGTTATTATAAGACTTCCGCTATTGTGTATTTACTCTGATTATGATTATGGATGTGTGTGAGTTTGGATAACGCGGGATAGCCTATTTAGATCCTGGTTGAACCGTTGGTTTATTAGCGGTTCATCACATCATTCTGAATAGTGCAGAATTGGGGTGTGACACAATGGGTATCGGCATTGCAGTACCACATGCTCCCATCCCAACACGTAAGCCCCTATTGGCAAGGGCTTATAAATTGGGCTCGCAACTAACCAATCCTAATGTCAAACAGTGTATCCAAAGCCTCACCCCAGCATCCCTCAATACATCCATAGAGATAGAGCTAGGGTCTGGTGACCAGGCTGAACCATAATGCCACGTCCCCCATTGATGCCCTACGATGTATCAGTTCTGCTAAGAAAATGGCGATACGACTATGTTAGTGGACAAGACTTAAGTAGAGATAGAGCTAGAGTCTGGTGACTAGGCTAAACCATAATGTCACGTCCTCCCCCTGATGCCCCACTCGCATCAAGTACAATAACCACACACATACATTTACATGCCTATTCCTAGAATCATCATCATCATCATGTTATAATAAACGAAATTAAATATGCATGAACAATAATAACAGGATAGTAGATGACATGTGACATGCACATTACAATCATACAATCAAAGAATCATACATGGCATTGGACTCAATAAATGAAAATAGTTTATTATTAGTCAATTAGTTTAGGTCTTGCTCCCTCACCTTCGATTGAGTGTAAATGCTCATTCAAGCTCTAAGAATCACTTTTATATCACTAGGAAAACCAAACAAATTGATAGATTCTAATTAGAAATAAATTCCCACAATTTAAGCTTACTATAAAGCTAGGGTCGCAGGTTGGGTCGCAGGTATCTGAGACCCCAGGGTGTAGGGTCGGTCATAGGGTCGGTTACCCATCGACCCTATGTGCGACCACAGCCTCCCTGGACTTCCCAAGAGCATGGGGTCGATCCTGTAGTCTCGTAGGTCCATTCTAAGAATGTTCTATGGCTCATAACTATGATTTTTACACACTTTCCATTGTCTATGATGATTACTTTCATAGATTCCTTTGAAACTCATCCATGGGTAGATTGATTTGGGTTTTTCCCATCCCTAACTTGTTCATAAGCTATTCTAGGGTCTTACATAATTCATGGAGAATGTATTCATACCTTAGGGTTGCTGAGATTCAGAGATTTCTCTGAATTCCTTCTCTTTAGTTGTCTTCTCAAATTCTCCTTCTCTTCTTCTTTTCTTCCTTCTCTTCTCTTACTCTCACTTTCAATTAGGGTTCCAAAAGGAGTGAAAGAGGCTAAGGGACATCCTATTTATAGAGGAAAACCTCCCAAAATATGTCCCATCGAGATTAGGAAAGGACTCCCTGAAATTAAGAAAGCTTCCTAATTCACAGTTTCAGTCTGTCACCATAGGGTCGATGCTAGGGTCGCAAAATCCGTCAACCCTAGGGTCTCATGTCATCTAACCCTAGGACTGAAAAGTCATGGGTTAGACTCTGTTGAGGTAGGGTCGACCCTACCTATTTATGCATGCGACCCTACCCTCATATTTACTATTTTTGGGTCAAATTCATACCTGGTTTTGTGATTTCCTTTACGTACTTGTTCCATTTGGCTCGACCATGATAGGTAGACCTGGTACATGGTGGTAAGACCGGTTAGTTCGGTACGGGTCTTACACTTTCACTCTTTTAGAACCCAAACTAAAAGAGAGAGAAAGAGAGGAGTAAGAAGAGAAGGAGAATTGAAGAGGAAGACTAGAAGAAGGAATTGTAGAGAAAGCTTTGATTCTGCAGCAAGCTTAAGGTATGGAATCATTCCGTACATTAATTGAATACCTAGAATAAGTTATAGAAGAGATATTGTTTCAAAGTAAGATCTCAATCCCATGACCTTGGACAAAACTCTAAGAGATCCATGGAAGGAATCTGTTAGGGTGAAGGATGATGTAAAAGTATGAATTTTAAGCTATAGAACAATCATAGGAAGGATCATAATGATAAACTAAGGAATCAAAACATGAAGATATTGCATCGAGAGTGGAAAAGTCGACCAGCACTCATGAGGTCGCAGTTTGATCGACCACACGAGGCACATGTGTAGACCACATGCCATCGGGAAGGTTCCAGGGAGGGTGTGGTGGCATCTGTATGGTCGCGTCATATGCGACCACAAGTATAGACGCCACACCTTTTCGTCGAAGAAATTGAGACCACATGTGCAATCACACCTACGACCTCTCAGCTTCTGGAGGTCTGTTTGATTCCAGGATTGGACCATTTACTATTGTAATTTGATGAACTTGAACCCTAACTTAGAACTTACAAATTCTTAGGATTCCAAGAGGGTCAAGTGTGAGTGAAGAAGCTTGGAGAAGATTGAGCGTTCCTAACAGGTAAGGGTACATAACCTAAACTAACTGGCTAATAATAAACTGTTTACTTTCATTGAGTCCAATACCATGATTGATTCTATGCTTGTATGCTTGGAATGTGCATCTCACATGTCATTCGAAGTTCCTGCTATTACTGCTCATCAATATTTATTTCTATCTATTTATAATATGATGATGATGATGATGCTGGGAATAGGCAAGTGATTGTATGTGTGGTTGGTGTACTTGATGCGAGTGAAGCATCAGGGGAGAACATGACATTGTGGTTCATCCTGGTCACCAGACTCTAACTTTATCTCTACTTAAGACTTTTTCACTAACATCGACATATCACCATTACCTTAGAAGAATTATTACATCGAAGGGCATCAGGGGAGGTGGTCTCGGACCGTGTAGTCTCTGACTCAGCCAGGGGGCTTTAGCTCTATCTCTATGGACATATTGAGGGATGTTGGGGTAAGGCCTTGGATACACTGGATGACATTTAGGATTGGTTAGTTGCGAGCCCAGTTTGCAAGCCCTCGCCAATAAGGGCTTACGTATTGGTATAGGTAGGGCATCAGGGGAGATTTTGGCGGTGTTTGATCCGGACACTTTAGCTCTATCTCTAGTCCATAGTGGGTGTATGTGGGATGGAAATGGTGTTTGATCCATTGGGAAGATTCATACACTCGTGTATAGAGTTGTGGTGGCCGCCAATTCTTTCTATAGCATATTACAAACTTAAAAACCTAACCAAAGATATGATATGAATGCATGCATATGTTTCTTACATTGTTTTGTTTACTCACTGAGCCGTGATGTGTGCTCACCCTTTCTGACGTCGAATATTTTTAGTTGTTGATGCAGGTCCTACCATTGAAGGTTACATAAACACACCGACATATGGATACGTAGCGGCGATAGGTGTGGAAGCTATAGAAGGGGCGCATGATCCGTCGTGCGAGTGTAATTCATGTATTTTTGATTTGTTTAGTTATTTGGTTATTGGAACATGTAATTGATTAATTTATTTTATTTTTTGTTTTTAGTTACTTTAGAGATAATTAGATAATTAATTATGCTATCACTATTTGATACTCAATTTATTAATATTAAAGACTTCCGTTATTGTTTATTTATTCTGATTATGCTTATTGAATGTATCTAGTTTAATCGGATGGGCATAGCCTATACGAGATTCAGGTTGAACCATTGGTTTTTCTTTGACAGTTCATCACACCACTGGCTAATCCAGATTTAGGGTGTGATAGCTTGGTATCAGAGCTCTCAGGCTCTGCCCTATTAAACCAAAATACTACCACAAGGTCATGAACTGAATTAAGATAAATTAATAATCATAATACGAACACACCATAAGCACCTATGTAGTTTGGGACATAAATTATGAAAGAGAATAATACACGTATTTAAGGGAGAAACAAATTTTTTATTTATACCAAAATGAGAATAAGAAAAATGTATATCCGAATTAGAGTACAGTCCACAATCAGAATAGTTACTCTGTAGAATGAAAGACAAAGAAAATAAATGGGAAAATCATGGCACTAGAGGAGGAGATGCCTCTCGATCTCGCCTATGGTTCTCGGCATACACCCTCATGAGCCAGGCTGCCTGTGCTGAGATTGCTCAAAGACTCTCGGTGAGCTTCCAGGGTTTGTATGGTCCAAATGCAACCACACCCATCGACCCCACGATGAAAATACCCTATTTTGAGTGAGTGACTTTAAATTTTGAATTTTTGCTTCGTTTATTGTGAGATTAACATGAGATCAATGTACACATACTTGCCTCATATGTTTCCTTGACTTTCAGGCACTACCACGATCAGAAACAGAAAATGGCTGGGCGAAGAATAACCCAAAGAGGACGTAACTCAAATCCACCTCAATCACCACCTGTGGAGGTAAATACCCATGAAAACCCTAAGGAACAAGAGAACCAGAACATGGTACCTCCAAGAGTCAACAACCAAGCCAACCCAACAAACTTGCCAGTCCCACCTACGAAATTGGCTATAGTGGTTATGAATTTGGCACAACAAGTACAATAATTACAACAAATGCAATCCAATATGCAAGCTGCTAAGGGAATCGTTCCCCCAGCCACAAACAAAACAACTCAACCGATGGGGCAAGCTACTGCCGTACCAGGGGGTAGCAACACCGTGCCCCAAATGTCACCCATGAACATTACAGTACCCCAGGCACCTCAAACGCTAGTTGTATAAGCTCAAGTACAAAACCTTAAAGTACCTCAAGAGTGATATAACCAAGGCAATAATTACCAGTACCAACCATCTATGTATAGAGCTTATGCTTAGTATCAGCTAGACCATTCCAAGCTAATCGAGCATTTTCTAAAGCTGAAGCCAAGGGAGTTCACTGGCAAGCCATCGGATCCTTTTTGGCCAACCCACTGGATCGACAAGATGGAAAGGAACTACATGATGATGACTAACAATGAAGAAGAGAAGGTATTATGCACAACCTTTATGCAGAAAGGTGATGCCCATCAATGGTGGAAGTCTACCCAGAATTATCTACTGACAAAGCACACTCAATTGACCTGGACTACCTTTAAAGGTGCCTTATTCGATAAGTATTTTCCCAGGAGTTTCAGAGACGAGATGGAAAAAGAGTTTCTGAGTCTGTATGAGGGACAGATGATGGTAGACGCTTATCAGCTGTGTTATGAAGAGCTGTTCTTCTTTGCTCCCTCTAGCATGCAGGAAGAAGATACCAAAACCCAAAGGTTCGTCATGGGACTTAGGGGATGTATACGGGAGCATGTATTGGGATTGGAAAAGAAGATCTACAATAAAGTTGTATAGATTGCTCTAGTACTGGAATCGAGCCCGAGGGAGTGCTACTTTGCTCAGAACAGGGGCATTAAGAGGCCTAATGGAACTACTTATAACCGAGGGAATTCCAAGATATTTAAACCCTTTGATACTTAAGGCTTCAATGCTACAGCTAAGACTACACCAACAGCCCAAACTCAACAAAGGCAAGGAAGTGTTGGAGTTAAGTGCTTCAACTGTGATCAAGTAAGGCATTATTCGAGGGACTACCCTAAACCGTAGTAGCAAGTGAAACAAGGCAAGGTTTATGGAGTAACTGCTGAAGACATGGCTGCATTACCTGATGTAGTCACAGGTATGATTCAACCTTTTTGTTTTGTAGTACCTTGTGTGAGCATATAAATTAATTTTAAGAAAGATAAAATCACAGGTATCATACCCATTAATGGCATACCTGCCATAGTACTCTTCGACTCTGGGGCCACTTATTCTTTTATATCTATGTCATTGGGGAAGAAGCTAAGTCTACCCCTCAGACCTTTAGACAGTAAATTGCTGGTATAATCACCTATGGGATTAGAAGCAGAATTAGACCAAGGTTATGGACCATGTCCAGTTCTCATAAATGGATGAAGTTTGGATGCCAGCCTGGTAAAACATGAGATTATCGACTTTGAAATCACCCTAGGGATGGACTGGTTATCCCGACATTCTGTGAGTCTGCTTTGTTTTGAAAAGAAGATATCATTTAACGATAAGGAAGGAGAAAAGTTCAGTTTTGCAAGAACCAAACTTCCCAATAAGCGGAAACTCATTCCTTCTGCATTAAAGGCTGAGAGATGCATCGAGAAAGGAGGAATGGTTACCTGGTGTCAGTGATCGACCTCACTAAGGAAGCACCACGATTGGAAGACATAGAAATGGTACGAGAATTTTTAGATGTATTTCCTAAGGAATTACCTGGTTCACCACCTGATCGAGCAATAGAGTTTGTTATTAAACCTTATACCTAGAGCAGCACAAGTATCTAAGACACCCTATAAAATGGCTCCAACCGAATTGAAGGAATTGAAGGTACAACTATAGGATTTACTGGAAAAGGTTTTTATCCGACCAAGCCTATTGCCTTGGGGAGCGCCAGTGTTATTTGTTAAGAAGAAGAACGGTAGTGTCAGATTACATATAAACTACCAAGAACTAAACAAGCTCACGATCAATAATCGATATTCCCTACCTCGAATCGATGATTTATTCGATCAGTTGCAAGGAGCAAAGGTGTTTTCCAATATCAATCTTAGGTCTGGGTATCATCAGTTGATGGTCAAGGATGGTGACATTCCAAAGACAGCATTTAGGGCCCGATATGGACATTATGAGTTCCTAGTGATGTCCTTCGGATTGACAAATGCACCTGCATCTTTTATGGGACTTATGAACCGGGTGTTTCATGACATATTGGACACCTCAGCTATCATATTCATAGATGATAAATTGATATAAACCAAAGATGAGGTAACTCATGCATTAGATCTTAGATCAGCTTTACAACAACTAAGGAAAGAAAAGCTTTATGCAAATTCAAGAAATTTGAGTTCTGCTTAAAAGAAGTACAATTCCTAGGTCATGTTGTAACCGTTGAAGGAATCAAAGTGGATCCCAGTAAGATTGAAGCCATTGTAAAATTGAAAGCACCAAATAATATTGTTGAAATCAGAAGTTTCTTAGGTTTAGCTGGATATTATCGACGATTCATGGAAGGCTATTCTAAAATCATCGTACCTCTCACCAGTCTGACTAAGAAAGGAGAAAATTTTATTTAGACCGACGAATGTGAATAGTGTTTCCAAACATTGAAAACAAGATTAATATCAGCTCCCTTCTTGACTATTCTGATTCCAAGAGAACCACTTATCTTGTACACCGATGCGTCTGGATTAGGTTTGGGATATGTGCTTATGCAAGGAGAACAAGTAATTGCATATGCTTCTAGACAATTAAAGACACATGAGAAGAATTATCCAACCCATGACTTGGAATTAGTAGCAATGATACATGCTGTCAAGATATGGAGACACTATTTGTACGAAGAGAAATTCTAGGTTAAATCAGATCATAAAAGTCTCACTTAACTTTTCAATCAGAAGGAGTTGAACTCGAGATAGATGAGATAGCTAGAGTTGCTAAAGGATTATGATTGTGTCATCCAGTATCATCTAAGAAAGGCTAATGTGGTTGCAGATGCATTAAGTAGGAAAGCTATCACAAAATCTCAAGAAGAAGCTAGCTCAAATGCTACAATGGGTGACACAGCAAGAGTATTCAATTGCGACAGTGAGCAGATTGTGATTGATAAACCAGATGATTCCACCAACATAGGGTTTACTCATTGATTTTAAAACATGTTTGCTACATTGAAGATTGTACCTGATCTAATAGACGAAGTGAAGATCGCTACCAATCAGACCCCTGTCTGAAAATAGTACAAGAAGATCTTGAAAAGGGAAGGACTGTTTTTTTATTTCACTTTAGATTCTAATAGGACATTAAGATACAAAGGAAGGATATGTGTTCCTGAAAGTGAAGACATAGACATCAGACACAGACTAATGAAGGAAGCCCACACGTCGGTACATCCAGGAAGTACAAAGATGTATCATGATCTAAAGAAACTATATTGGTGGAGAGGAATGAAAATAGATGTAGCTTAATATGTGTCACAATGCCTGAATTACCAGCGGCTAAAGGCTAAAAGGTAAAAACCTGTAGGATTATTGCAGCCATTACCAAAATCAGCTTGGAAGTGGGACTGCATTACTGTGGACGTCGTCACTGGATTACCATTGACTCCCAGATCAGTAAACGTAGTTTGGATAATTGTGGATCGACTTACCAAAACAGCTAGTTTCATTGCCATACGACCTCAATATACTTTAAAATGGTTAGCTAAGTTGTATGTGGATAACATTGTCAGATTGCATGGAATACCTGAAAGCATAGTGTCTGACAGAGACCCAGAGTTTACCTCAATGTTTTGGGAAGGATTACAGAAGGCTATGGGAACTACATTCAAGTTTAGCACAGCATTTCACCCTCAGACTGACGGACAGTCGGAGCGTTCTATTTAAATTCTAGAAGACATGCTCCGAGCTTGTGTTATTGATTTGAAAGGAGCATAGGATGAGAAGTTACCATTGATCGAGTTCGCATATAATAGTAGCTATCAGGCTACTATAGAGATGTCACCAATGAAGCACTATATGGTAGGAAGTGTCGAATCTCCTTTGTTTTGGAGCGAAGACGGAAAACGAAGAATTGTAGGCCCTGAATTTGTGGAAGAAACTTGCATAGTAGTTGACATAATCTGGGAAAGAGTTAGAATAGCTCAGAATTATCAGAAACAATATGCAGATAATCAACGCCATGACCTTGAGTTCGTTGTGGGTGATAGAGTATTCCTAAAAATATCACCTGTGCAAGGCTTAAAAAGGTTCGGACAGAAAGGAAATTAAGTCTGAGGTACTTCGGGACATATGAAATTCTAGCTAAGCACAGAAAAGTAGCGCATCAGTTAGCATTACCCTCATCCATGTCAAGTGTGCATGATGTATTTTATATCTCGTTACTGAAGAAATACATCCGAAATCCAACACACATCCCAACAACGGATCCACCAGGTCTAACTGAAGATTTGACGTTCGAAGTAGTACCATTTGAAATTACTAGCCAAAAGGTTCAATGTCTATGCAACCATGACATCTACAATGTTAAAGTTACATGGAGAGGCCAACATGTGGAAGAAATCACATGGGAAGAAGAAAATGCTATGCAAAAGAAATATCCTCACCTTTTCAACTCGAAAGGTATGTGCTAATTTTGAGACAAAATTTATATAAGAGGGGGGTGTTGTAAGACCCGTACCTTACTAACCCGGTCTTACCAGCTTGTATTAGGTCTTCCTATCATGGTTGGACCCAGCGGACCAACTGTGTGAAGAAACCAGAAGGCTAGGTATGTAATTCAAACCATAAATCATCTAATTAAGACATTTGGTCGCATAGCTAAACAGGTGTGGTCGACCACACCTCAGAATGTTGAGACCACTCGAATCTGAGACGTGTGGTCACAGTTTTGAGATGTCACACCCCAATTCTGCACTATTCAGAATGGTGTGATGAATCGCTAATAAACCAATAGTTCAA
>CM053265.1:47319203-47345096 GCA_028583415.1 Protea cynaroides
TCGCTATTTGTTTTATTTACTCCGATTATTTATGTGGATGTATGGAGTTTAGATAACACGGATATAGCCTACTCGAGATCCTAGTTGAACCGTTGATTTATTAGCGGTTCATCACACCATTCTGAATAGTACGGAATTGGGGTGTGACATCTCAAAACTGCAACCACACGTCTCAGATTCGAGTGGTCTCAACATTCTGAGGTGTGGTCGACCACACCTATTTAGCTATGCGACCACATGTCTTAATTAAATGATTTATGGTTTGAATTACATACCTAGCCTTCTGGTTTCTTCACGCAGTTGGTACGCTTGGTCTAACCATGATAGGAAGACATAATACAAGCTGGTAAGACCGGGTTAGTAAGGCACGGGTCTTACAACACCCCCCGTCTTATATAAATTTTGTCCTCAAAATTAGCACATACCTTTCGAGTTGAAAAGGTGAGGATATTTCTTTTGCATAGCATTTTCTTCTTCTCATGTGATTTCTTCTACATGTTGGCCTCTCCAAGTAACTTTAATATTGTAGATGTCATGGTTGCATAGACGTTGAACCTTTCGGCTAGTAATTTCAAATGGTACTACTTTGAACGTCAAATCTTTAGTTAGACCTGGTGGATCCGTTGTTGGGATGTGTGTTGGATCTCGGATGTATTTCTTCAGTAACGAGATATGAAATACATCATGCACACTTGACATGGATGAGGGTAATGCTAACTGATACGCTACTTTTCTATGCTTAGCTAGAATTTCATATGGCCCGAAGTACCTCAGACTTAATTTTCCTTTCTGTCCGAACCTTTTTAAGCCTTGCACAGGTGATATTTCTATGAATACTCTATCACCCACAACGAACTCAAGGTCATGGCATTGATTATCTGCATATTGTTTCTGATAATTCTGAGTTATTCTAACTCTTTCCCAGATTATGTCAACTACTATGCAAGTTTCTTCCACAAATTCAGGGCCTACAATTCTTCGCTTTCCGTCTTCATTCCAAAACAAAGGAGATTCGAGACTTCCTACCATATAGTGCTTCATAGGTGACATCTCTATAGTAGCCTGATAGCTACTGTTATATGCAAACTCGATCAATGGTAACTTCTCATCCTATGATCCTTTCAAATCAATAACACAAGCTCGGAGCATGTCTTCTAGAATTTGAATAGTACGCTCCGACTGTCCGTCAGTCTGAGGGTGAAATGCTGTGCTAAACTTGAATGTAGTTCCCATAGCCTTTTATAATCCTTCCCAAAACATTGAGGTAAAGTGTGGGTCTCTGTCAGACACTATGCTTTCAGGTATTCCATGCAATTTGACAATGTTATCCACATACAACTTAGCTAACCATTTTAATGTATATTGAGGTCGTATGGCAATGAAACTAGCTGTTTTGGTAAGTCGATCCACAATTATCCAAACTACGTTTACTGATCTGGGAGTCAATGGTAATCCAGTGACGACGTCCACAGTAATGCAGTCCCACTTCCAAGCCGATTTTGGTAATGGCTGCAATAACCTACAGGTTTTTACCTTTTAGCCTTTACCCGCTGGTAATTCAGGCATTGTGACACATATTAAGCTACATCTATTTTCATTCTTCTCCACCAATATAGTTTCTTTAGATCATGATACATCTTTGTACTTCCTGGATGTACCGACGTGTGGGCTTCCTTCATTAGTCTATGTCTTCACTTTCAGGAACACATATCCTTCCTTTGTATCTTAATGTCCTATTAGAATCTAAAGTGAAATAAAAAACAGTCCTTCCCTTTTCGAGGTCTTCTTGTACTATTTTCAGATAGGGGTCTGATTGGATAGCGATCTTCACTTCGTCTATTAGATCAGGTACAATCTTCAATGTAGCAAACATGTTTGAAAAATCAATGAATAAACCCTATGTTGGTGGAATCATCTGGTTTATCAATCACAAACTACTCACTGTCGCAATTGAATACTCTTGCTGTGTCACCCATTGTAGCATTTGAGCTGGCTTCTTCTTGAGATTTTGTGATAGCTTTCCTACTTAATGCATCTGCAACCACATTAGCCTTTCTTAGATGATATTGGATGTCACAATCATAATCCTTTAGCAACTCTAGCTATCTCATCTATCTCGAGTTCAACTGCTTCTGATTGAAAAGATAAGTGAGACTTTTATGATCTGATTTAACCTGGAATTTCTCTTCGTACAAATAGTGTCTCCATATCTTGATAGCATGTGTCATTGCTACTAATTCCAAGTCATGGGTTGGATAATTCTTCTCATGTGTCTTTAATTTTCTAGAAGCATACGCAGTTACTTGTTCTCCTTGCATAAGCACATATCCCAAACCTAATCCAGACGCATCGGTGTACAAGATAAGTGGTTCTCTTGGAATCAGAATAGTCAAGAAGGGAGCTAATATTAATCTTGTTTTCAATGTTTGGAAACACTATTCACATTCGTCGGTCTAAATAAAATTTTCTCCTTTCTTAGTCAGACTGGTGAGAGGTACGATGATTTTAGAATAGTCTTCCATGAATCATCGATAATATCCAGCTAAACCTAAGAAACTTCTGATTTCAACAATATTGTTTGGTGCTTTCAATTTTACAATGGCTTCAATCTTACTGGGATCCACTTTGATTCCTTCAACGGTTACAACATGACCAAGGAATTGCACTTCTTATAAGCAGAACTCACATTTCCTGAATTTGCATAAAGCTTTTCTTTCCTTTTTGCTGTAAAGCTAATGTAAGATCTGATGCATGAGTTACCTCATCTTTGGTTTATATCAATTTATCATCTATGAATATGATAGCCGAGGTGTCCAATATGTCATGAAACACCCGGTTCATAAGTCCCATAAAAGATGCAGGTGCATTTGTCAATCCGAAGGACATCACTAGGAACTCATAATGTCCATATCGGGCCCTAAATGCTGTCTTTGGAATGTCACCATCCTTGACCATCAACTGATGATACCCAGACCTAAGATTGATCTTGGAAAACACCTTTGCTCCTTGCAACTGATCGAATAAATCATCGATTCAAGGTAGGGAATATCGATTATTGATCGTGAGCTTGTTTAGTTCTCGATAGTTTATACGTAATCTAACACTACCGTTCTTCTTCTTAACAAATAACACTGGCGCTCCCCAAGGCGATAAGCTTGGTCGGATAAAAACCTTGTCCAGTAAATCCTATAGTTGTACCTTCAATTCCTTCAATTCGGTTGGAGCCATTTTATAGGGTGTCTTAGATACTTGTGCTGCTCTAGGTATAAGGTTTAATAACAAACTCTATTGCTCGATCAGGTGGCGAACCAGGTAATTCCTTAGGAAATACATCTAAAAATTCTCGTACCATTTCTATGTCTTCCAATCGTGGTGCTTCCTTAGTGAGGTCAATCACTGACACCAGGTAACCATTCCTCTTTTCTCGATGCATCTCTTAGCCTTTAATGCAGAAGGAATGAGTTTCCGCTTATTGGGATGTTTGGTTCTTGCAAAACTGAACTTTTCTCCATCCTTATCTTTAAATGATATCTTCTTTTCAACACAAAGCAGACTCGCAGAATGTTGGGATAACCAGTCCATCCCTAAGATGATTTCAAAGTCGGTAATCTCATGTTTTACCAGGCTGGGATCCAAACTTCATCCATTTATGAGAACTGGACATGGTCCATTACCTTGGTCTAATTCTGCTTCTAATCCCATAGGTGATTATACCAGCAATTTACTGTCTAAAGGTCTGAGGGGTAGACTTAGCTTCTTCCCCAATGACATAGATATAAAAGAATAAGTGGCCCCAGGGTCGAAGAGTACTATGGAAGGTATGCCATTAATGGGTATGATACCTGTGATTTTATCTTTCTTAAAATTAATCTATATGCTCACACAAGGTACTACAAAACAAAAAGGTTGAATCATACCTGTGACTACATTAGGTAATGCAGCCATGTCTTCAGCAGTTACTGCATAAACCTTGCCTTGTTTCAGTTGCTACTTCGGTTGAGGGCAGTCCCTCGAATAATGCCTTACTTGATCACAGTTGAAGCACTTAACTCCAACACTTCCTTGCCTTTGTTGAGGTTGGGCTGTTGGTGTAGTCTTAGCTGTAGCATTGAAGCCTTAAGTATCGAAGGGTTTAAATATCTTGGAATTCCCTCGATTATAAGTAGTTCCATTAGGCCTCTTAATGCCCCTGTTCTGAGCAAAGTAGCTCTCCTTCTGGCTCGATTCCAGTACTAGAGCAATCTATACAACTTTATTGTAGATCTTCTTTTCCAATCCCGATACATGCTCCCGTATACATCCCCTAAGTCCCATGACGAACCTTTGGGTTTTGATATCTTCTTCCTGCATGCTAGAGGGAGCAAAGAAGAACAGCTCTTCGTAACACAATTGATAAGCGTCTACCATCATCTGTCTCTCATACAGACTCAGAAACTCTTTTTCCATCTCGTCTCTGAAACTCCTGGGAAAATACTTCTCGAATAAGGCATCTTTAAAGGTAGTCCAGGTCAATTGAGTGTGCTTTGTCAGTAGATAATTCTGGGTAGACTTTCACCATTGATGGGCATCACCTTTCTGCATAAAGGTTGCGCATAATACCTTCTCTTCTTCATTGATAGTCATCATCATGTAGTTCCTTTCCATCTTATCGATCCAGTGGGTTGGCCAAAAAGGATCCGATGGCTTGCCAGTGAACTCCCTTGGCTTCATCTTTAGAAAATGCTCGATCAGCTTGGAATGGTCTAGCTGATACTAAGCATAAGCTCTATACATAGACGGTTGGTACTGGTAATTGCCTTGGTTATATCCCCCTTGAGGTACTTTAAGGTTTTGTACTTGAGCTTATACAACTGGCGTTTGAGGTGCCTGGGGTACTGTATTGTTCATGGGTGATATTTGGGGCACGGTGTTGCTACCCCCTGGTATGGTAGTAGCTTGCCCCGTCGGTTGAGTTATTTTGTTTGGGGTTGGGGGAACAATTCCCTTAGCAGCTTGGATATTGGATTGCATTTGTTGTAATTGCTGTACTTGTTGTGCCAAATTCATAACCACTATAGCCAATTTCGTAGGTGGGACTGGCAAGTTTGTTGGGTTGGCTTGGTTGTTGACTCTTGGAGGTACCATGTTCTGGTTCTCCTGTTCCTTAGGGTTTTCATGGGTATTTACCTCCACAGGTGGTGATGGAGGTGGATTTAAGTTACGTCCTCTTTGGGTTATTCATCACCCAGCCATTTCCTGTTTCTGATCGTGGTAGTGCCTGAAAGTCAAGGAAACATATGAGGCAAGTATGATGTACATTGATCTCATGTTAATCTCACAATAAACGAAGCAAAAATTCAAATTTTAAAGTCACTCACTCAAAACAGGGTATTTTCATCGTGGGGTCGATGGGTGTGGTTGCATTTGGACCATACAAACCCTGGCAGCTCACCGAGAGTCTTTGAGCGATCTCGGCACGGGCAGCCTGGCTCATGAGGGTGTATGCCGAGAACCATGGGCGAGATCGAGAGGCATCTCCTCCTCTAGTGCCATGATTGTCCCATTTATTTTCTTTGTCTTTTATTCTACAGAGTAACTATTCTGATTATGGACTGTACTCTAATTCGGATATACATTTTTCTTATTCTCATTTGGTATAAATACAAAATTTGTTTCTCCCTTAAATACGTGTATTATTCTCTTTCATAATTTATGTCCCAAACAACATAGGTGCTTATGGTGTGTTCATATTATGATTATTAATTTATCTTAATTCAGTTCATGACCCTTGTGGTAGTATTTTGGTTTAATAGGGCAGAGCTTGAGAGCTCTGATACCAAGCTATCACACCCTAAATCTGGATTAGCCAGTGGTGTGATGAACTGTCAAAGAAAAACCAATGGTTCAACCTGAATCTCGTATAGGCTATGCCCATCCGATTAAACTAGATACATTCCATAAGCATAATCAGAATAAATAAACAATAACGAAAGTCTTTAATATTAATAAATTAAGTATCTAATAGTAATAGCATAATTAATTATCTAATTATCTCTAAAGTAACTCAAAACAAAAAATAAAATAAATTAATCAATTACATGTTCCAATAACCAAATAACTAAACAAATCGAAAACACATGAATTGCACTCGCACGACGGATCATGCACCCCTTCTATAGCTTCCACACCTATCGCCGCTACGTGTCCATATGTCGGCATGTTTATGTAACCTTAAATGGTAGGACCTGCATCAACAACTAAAAATATTCGACGTCAGAAAGGGTGAGCACACATTACGGCTCAGTGAGTAAACAAAACAATATAAGAAACATATGCATGCATTCATATCATATCTTTGGTCAGGTTTTTAAGTTTGTAATATGCTACAGAAAGAATTGGCGGCCACCACAACTCTATACACGAGTGTATGAATCTGCCTAATGGATCAAACACCATTTCCATCCCACATACACCCACTATGGATTAGAGATAAAGCTAAAGTGTCCAGATCAAACACCGCCAAAATCTCCCCTGATGCCCTACCTATACCAATACGTAAGACCTTATTGGCGAGGGCTTGCAAACTGGGCTCGCAACTAACCAATCCTAAATGTCATCCAGTGTATCCAAGGCCTCACCCCAACATCCCTCAATATGTCCATAGAGATAGAGCTAAAGCCCCCTGGCTGAGTCAGAGACTACACGGTCCGAGACCACCTCCCTTGATGCCCTTCGATGTAATAGTTCTTCTAAGGTAATGGTGATATGTCGATGTTAGTGAACAAGACTTAAGTAGAGATAGAGTTAGAGTCTAGTGACCAGGATGAACCACAATGTCATGTTCTCCCCTGATGCTTCACTCGCATCAAGTACATCAACCACACATACAATCACTTGCCTATTCCCAGCATCATCATCATCATCATATTATAAATAGACAGAAATAAATATGCATGAGCAGTAATAGCAGGAACTTCGAATGACATGTGAGATGTACATTCCAAGCATACAAGCATAGAATCAATCATGGTATTGGACTCAATGAAAGTAAACAGTTTATTATTAGCCAGTTAGTTTAGGTTATGTTCCCTTACCTGTTAGGAATGCTCAATCTTCTCTAAGCTTCTTCACTTACACTTGACCCTCTTGGAACCTAAGAATTTCTAAGTTCTAAGTTAGGGTTCAAGTTCATCAAATTACAATAGTCAATCGTCCAATCCTGGAATCAAATAGACCTCCAGAAGCTGAGAGGTCGTAGGTGTGATTGCACATGTGTTCTCAGTTTCTTCGACCACAAGGTGTGGCATCTATACTTGTGGTCACATATGACGCGACCACACAGATGCGACCACACCCTCCCTGGAACCTTCCCGATGGCATGTGGTCTACACATGTGCCTTGTGTGGTCGATCAAACTGCGACCTCATGAGTGCTGGTTGACTTTTCTACTCTCGATACAATATCAACATGTTTTGATTCCTTAGTTTATCATTATGATCCTTCTTATGATTGTTCTATAGCTTAAAATTCATACTTTTACATCATCCTTCACCCTAACAGATTCCTTCCATGGATCTCTTAGAGTTTTGTCCAAGGTCATGGGATTGAGATCTTACTTTGAAACAATATCTCTTTTATAACTTATTCTAGGTATTCAATTAATGTAGGGAATGATTCCATAGCTTAAGCTTGCTGCAGAATCAAAGCTTTCTCTACAATTCCTTCTTCTAGTCTTCCTCTTCAATTCTCCTTCTCTTCTTACTCATCTCTTTCTCTCTCTTTTAGTTTGGGTTCTAAAAGAGTGAAAGTGTATGACCCGTACCGAACTAACCGGTCTTACCACCATGTACCAGGTCTACCTATCATGGTCGAGCCAAATGGAACAAGTACGTAAAGGAAATCACAAAACCAGGTATGAATTTGACCCAAAAATAGTAAATATGAGGGTAGGGTCGCATGCATAAACAGGTAGGGTCGACCCCACCTCAACAGTCTAACCCATGACTTTTTAGTCCTAGGGTAGGATGGCATGAGACCCTAGGGTCGACGGATTCTGCGACCCTAGCATCGACCCTATGGTGACAGACTAAAACCGTGAATTAGGAAGCTTTCTTAATTTCAGGGAGTCCTTTCCTAATCTCGATGGGACGTATTTTGGGAGGTTTTCTTCTATAAATAGGACGTCCCTTAGCCTCTTTCACTCATTTTGGAACCCTAATTGAAAGTGAGAGAAAGTAAAGAGAAGGAAGAAAAGAAGAAGAGAAGGAGAATTTGAGAAGACAACTAAAGAGAAGCAATTCAGAGAAATCTCTGAATCTCAGCAACCCTAAGGTATGAATACATTCTTCATGAATTATGTAAGACACTAGAATAGCTTATGAACAAGTGAGGGATGGGAAAAACCCAAATCAATCTACCTATGGATGAGTTTCAAAGGAATCCATGAAAGTAATCATCATAGACAATGGAAAGTGTATAAAAATCATAGTTATGAGCCATAGAACATTCTTAGAATGGACATACGAGACTACATGATCGACCCCATGCTCTTGGGAAGTCCAGGGAGGCTGTGGTCGCACATAGGGTCGATGGGTAACCGACCCTATGACCGACCCTATACCCTGGGGTCTCAGATACCTGCGACCCAACCTGTGACCCTAGCTTTATAGCAAGATTAAATTGTGGGAATTTATTTCTAATTAGAATCTATCAATTTGTTTGGTTTTCCTAGTGATATAAAAGTGATTCTTAGAGCTTGAAAGAGGATTTACACTCAATCAAAGGTGAGGGAGAAAGACCTAAACTAATTGACTAATAATAAACTATTTTCATTTATTTAGTCTAATGCCATGTATGATTCTATGATTGTATGATTGTAATGTGCATGTCACATGTCATCTACTATCCTGTTATTATTGTTCATGCATATTTAATTTCTTTTATTATAACATGATGATGATGATGATGATTCTAGGAATAGGCATGTAAATGTATGTGTGTGGTTAGTGTACTTGATGTGAGTGGGGCATCAGGAGGAGGACATGACATTGTGGTTTAGCCTAGTCACCAGACTCTAGCTCTATCTCTATCTCTACTCAAGTCTTGTCCACTAACATAGTCGTATCACCATTTTCTTAGCATAACTAATACATCGTAGGGCATCAGGGGGGGACGTGGCATTATGGTTCAGCCTGGTCACCAGACCCTAGCTCTATCTCTATGGATGTATTTAGGGATGCTGGGGTGAGGCTTTGGATACACTGTTTGACATTAGGATTGGTTAGTTGCGAGCCCAGTTTGCAAGCCCTCGCCAATAGGGGCTTACGTGTTGGTATGAGAGCATGTGGTACTGCAATGCCGATACCCATTGTGTCACACCCCAATTCTACACTATTCATAATGATGTGATGAACCACTAATAAACCAACGGTTCAACCAGGATCTCAATAGGCTATCCCCGCGTTATCTAAACTCACACACATCCATAATCATAATCAGAGTAAATACACAATAGCGGAAGTTTTATAATAACATGAACTGAGAAACTAAAATGATATTAATAATTTAATAGCACATTATTCTGTTTTCAACTAAGACATAATTAATTATCAAATACATGTCTTAATAAATCCAATAAAGAAACCTATAAAATATCTAATCAAATACACATGAGTTGCACTCGCAAGAGGACTCGTGAGTATCCACTTCAGCTTCAGCTTCCATTGCTGCCACGTTCCCATACGCAGACGCATTCATATAGTCTTCAACGGTATAACCTGCATCATCAACTAAAAATATTCGAAGTCGAGGGGTGAGCACACATCACAGCTCAGTGAGTAGCCAAAACAATGCAACAATACATATGCATGCAAAATCAATTTATATCTTTGGTCTAGTATATAAGTTTGCAGTATGCAATAGAAAGGTTTAGGTAGCCAAAGGTCGCGTTTATTGACCCCACCTCTATACACGAGTGTGTGACGTTACCCGAAGATCACATTTATCGTCAACTCACATGCACCCAATCATGAACATTATATAACAAAGGTTACGTTTATTGCTATATAGTGCCATACCAACACGTAAGCCCCCGTTAGCGAGGGCTGCAAACTAGGCTCACAACTAACCAATCCTAATGCCAAAAAGTGTATCCAAGGCCTCACCCCAACATCCCTCAGAATGTCCATAGAGATAGAGCTAAGGCCCCCCCGGTAGAGTCAGAGACTACAAAGATCGAGACCACCTCCCCTGATACTCTACAACATAATAGTTCTGCTAAAGTAATGGCGATATGACGATGCTAATGCACAAGACTTGAGTTAGAGATAGAGCTAAAGTGCTGAGATCCGCCAAAGGTTAACGTTTATTGACGTTCTCATCACACCACCCCTGATACTCGCTCGCATCAAGTACATCAACCACACACATACAAGCACATGCCTATTCCTATCATCATCATCGTCATCATGTTATAAACAATAAAGTAAATATGCATGAACAAGTAATAGAAATATTGGATGGCATGCTGTATGCACATTACAAACATATTCTCATAGAATCAAGCATGGCATAGGACACAAGTAATAGAAAACAGATTCTCTTATTAACCAATTTAGTTTGGAGTTCTGGTTCCTCACCTTAGCTTGCTAATAGATACTTTTCCAAGCTTTAGAATCACCTTTACAGTGTTATTATATTGCTAAAAGACCTAACAAAGTATATAGAATTTAATTAGAATTAATTCCAGATTTAAAAACCATGCTGTTAACAGAGGGTCCGAGGTAGGGTCGGAGTCCTGATCGACTCTGGGTGCGACCCTCCCCAGATTCTGAACTTCCCGAACACTGAGGGTCGATGGTCAGGAACACCTAGGGTCGGATGGTCATCGACCCTCGATGCGACCCTCTATGCACTTTGGTCCAATTCCCTGGTTTAATCCATTCTTCGTGTTTGAAATCCTATGGCTTGCTCCTACATTCCATTCTACATGCATTCCATGGTCTGAAACCATGTATAACCCACCTAGATAGCTTTCACACATGCTTCTATGGTTTTCCATGGAAACCTAACCATAGATTGATGGTTTGGGTTTCTCCGAGATCACACTGTTAACAATAACTAACCTAAAGTCTATAGAAACTCATGGAATTAGTTTCCATACCTGAGAAGATTACTTTTTCTCTGAAATTCTTCTCCTTTTTGCTAAGTTCTCTTCCTTGCCTTTCTTCTTCCTCTTTTCCTTCTCCTCTCTTTCTCTCAATTCAATTAGGGTTGTGAAAGGAGTGAAAGTTGCTTAGGAACGTCCTTTAAATAGAGTAGGAACATCCTAAATAAGTCCCATTGAGATTTGGAATGAATTCCAATCGAAAATTAGAAAATTTCCTAATTTTATTTTCTTACGGCAACCGAGGGTCGATGGGAGGGTCGATGATCCCATCGACCCTAGGGTCTTAAGTTGTCCGACACTCCCTTCAAAACTGAGGGTCTGACTCTCTGTTTTGGGAGGTCCGACCCTGCTTAGCTGGGTATGCGACCCTTCCCCTATTTTAAGTGTTCTTGGGTCGATTTGATACCTGGGATCTCGATCTCCTTTACGCCCTTCGTCCATTTGACTCGACCATGATGGGTAAACCTGGTTCAAGGTGGTAAGACCGGGTTAGATTGACACGGGTCTTACAACTCCCCCAAACTTTTAAAAATTTCATCCCCGAAATTGTACGTACCTTCTAAATCAAATAAGTGAGGGTATTGCTTTCGCGTAGCATTTTCTTATTCCCATGTAATTTCTTCCATGTCCCTACTTTTCCATGTGACCTTAACGTAGTAGATATCTCTGTTGCGTAGACGTTAAACCTTTCGACTAGTGATTTCTGTTGGTGTTACTTCAAGTGTCAAATCATCAGTTAATTCCGGCAAATCCATTGTCAAAACATGCGTTGGGTCTTTGACATACTTCTTCAATAGGGAAATGTGAAGTACGTCATGCACACTTGACATAGACGGTGGTAGTGCTAACCTGAGCATCCATATACATGCGATCCACATCCCCATGAACTCCTACTCCTGCTGCTGCTGCTGCTGCCGCCTCAGCATCTGCCACCTCTACTCGAGTATGAGGACACACCAGAGCGTTCCTCTCCTCATCACTAACCTGAGCATCTTGCATGGTCATCCTACAGATGACCTCCTAGTGCAGAACTGATGAGAAGGTCTTCTCCTGAATCTTCTCATCTACTAAATCAACACCTAGGCAGGTAAGCAGGGTGGTAATCAAACGTCCATAAGGCAGGTTGCCTATTTGACCAGGTAGCGTAGCACAGATCATCATCCTCATAAAAAAATATGGGAGGCAGACAGGCTGCCTAGTGCAAATACAGTCAAGTAAGTACTGGGTCAATTGGGAGATCCTTTACGTAATGACCACACTGGGGTATTAGGTTGTGCTGGATGATCTTATAGTACACCCGAGGCTCTGAACGTAGGTTGATCGCTTTCATCTCCCAGCGATCCTCTCTGATAAGCTAACGGTCTATCTCAGCCCGTATCTCCAAGGAAAAGAACTGGGGCTCCCTGGGAGCACAGTACACTAGAGGGTCATCATGTGATATGCCCAAAAGAACAGCTAACTGTTGGCAGTCAAAGGAAATCTCTACTCCTTTGACGTAACTCGTGATCCTAAGCTCCCTACCCCTCTCAGTGTCATTGTGATCTCCCACCACCTGGAGATTACAATTGAACTGTCTCACCAGATCCAGACGGGTACATGCGTCGTAGGTAATCATGGGAAGCTAGCCCATGTCACCAAATGTTGTCTCCACGTCGAACAAGGCTAGACTAGCCAAGTCTACACGACGACCTCCCTCTACCTTCTTACGAGCATAGCGAGTATACTGAGCTTCGGCCTCGTTAGAGCAGAAACGAACTGGGTCGTGAATCCTAGGCACTTTGGTACGAACCATAGTATCTACCAAAACAAAGACAAGAGAAATAATAGATTAGTAATGGTGAAAGACCCAAAAATTTCAGCATTATAACGGGATAAACGGGTCAAAATACTCACTTTTCACCCAACCACTTGGGCAGGAGGACATACATAGGTTTCAAACCATCCTGCAGGGTTTATACAGTTGGAAATTTAATCTAGAAAGATTGAATTTGAAGAAATTTTAATAAATTCAAAAAATCACAAAAATTAGGTCAAAATTAGAAATTTTCAAGTTTCACGATAACTAACCGATGAAACTTGAAAATTTTTGAGGCTTTCGTCCATTGAGTGACCAACAGCAAAAGCCCCCAATAAAAATAATATTTTTATGGTTAGAAAAATTTTAATTTAAAGAAAATGATATAAATGGGGAAAAACCTAGTTTTCAAAGCTTCAAAATACGAGATAGGAGAAAGTATACCTGAAGAGACGGAGCGAAAGTCGCAAATGGAAGGGAAGATCACCAAACACTAAGGGTTGCTACTATAGCAACTCAAGAAACTGAGTTGAGTTGGAAGGAAGGAGAAATAATGGGAAATGAATCCAAAATCAGGATTAAAAACCTGATTCTGGACCGTAGGGTCGCAGAATTCGACCAATACATGCTACCCTATGATCGACCCTGACATCGACCCTAGCCTCTCACTGATCTGATAGAGAACTAGGGGTCAGACCTAGGGTCGGATATATACCGACCCTACCATCGACCCTCGACTCTCAATATGCTGACAGTAATCCTCAGGGTCGCATACCCTGGGGTCGCATAAGGACCGACCCTATCATCGACCCAACGATGGAAAATACAGTATTTTTGCCAGAATGATCTGAATTTTGAAATTTGTATTGATTAGTTGGATTTGGACTTAAGAGAATAAATTATATTGATGGCCTCACATGTGCTATGATTGTTTTCAGAAACTACTACCACTAGAATAGGAAATGGCTGGGCGAAGAGGGAACAGACGAGAACGTAACCCAATTCCACCACCACCACCTGTGGAGGAAGACAACCACATAAATCAGGAAGCACAAGAGAATCTGAATACGGCACCGCCAGTGGCTAATGGCCAGACAAATCCTATTAACTTTCCAGTCCCACCTACGGATCTGGCTACGGTGGTAATGAACCTGGCACAACAGCTACAGTAAATACAACAGGTGCAATCTAATATGCAAGCTGCCATAGGTATGACTTTTCCAGCTGCACATACGACACCGATGCCAGCAAGATAGGCAAGCACAGTACCAGGAGGAAGTAACATGGTACCCCACACACCTCAAACTCCAGGCATGCAGGCTCAAGTGCAGAACCCTGAAGTAGCTCAGGGTGGATATCAGTACCAACCACCTATGAATGGGGCCTATGCTCCGTATCAGCTGGACCACTCCAGACTGGTCAAGCGTTTTCTGAAGATGAAGCCCAAAGAATTTAATGGCCAGCCAGCAGATCCTTTGTGGCCAGCACACTAGGTTGATGAAATGGAAAGAAACTTTATGATGATGACAGTGAATGAAGAGGAGAAAGTGTTATGCGCTACATTTATGCTAAAGGGCGATGCACACCATTGGTGGAAGTCTACCAGGACATATCTGTTAACCAAGCACACCCAATTGACCTTGGGTATATATAAAGAGGCATTCTTTGAGAAGTACTTTCCTAGAAGTTTCAGAGATTCTATGGAGAGAGAGTTCCTGAGTTTATATCAGGGACAGATGACTGTCGACGCATATCAATAGAATTATGAGGAGCTGTTCTTCTTTGCGCCAGTCAGCATGCAAGAGGAAAATACAAAGACCCGAAGGTTCGTCATGGGACTTAGGGGAAGCTTCTGTGAGCATGTTCTAGGACTTGAGAAGAAAGTCTACAATGAAGCTGTACAAATTGCTTGAGTGATAGAGTCGAGCCAGAAAGAGAGCTACTTTACTCAAAATAGGGGAATCAAAAGGTCTAATGGGAATTCTTATAACGGAGGGAACACCAAGACATTCAGACCCTTCCGTACTCAAGGCTTTAATGCTGCAGCCAAGACTACTTCAGCAGTCCCATCGCAACCAAAGCAAAATGGTGAAGGAATAAGGTGTTTTAACTACAATCAATTGGGACATATTTCAAGGGAGTGTCCTAAGCCCAGGAAGTAGCTACAGCAAGGAAAGGTTTATGCTGTTACATCTGACGATGCTTCTGCATCGCCTGATGTGGTCACAGGTACGACCTGAACCTTTCACTTTGTGATTACAATATGTGAGCATGTAGACTAAACTAAAACAAATCATAGGTAACGTACCTATTAATGGCATTCTCGCCAAAGTGCTCTTTGATTTTGGAGCTACTTACTCTTTTATATATGTGTCATTTGGAAAAAAGCTAAATCTACCCCTCAAATGTTTAGACTACAAACTGCTTGTACGATCGCCAATGGGACTAGCAGTGGAATTAGAAGAAGGCTATTGGCCCTGTCCAGTTCTTATTGACGAGAAGACTTTGGATGCAACCTTCATTCAACTTGAGATGGTAGACTTTGACGTCATCTTGGGAATGGACTGGTTAGCTCAGCATTCTGTAAACCTATTATGTGCAAAAAAGAAGCTGACATTTAAAGACAAGGAAGGAACAGAGTTCAATTTTGCGGGAACCAAACTGCACCGTAAATGAAAACTCATCCTCTCTGCATTGAAGGTTAGAAAATGCCTTGAGAAAGGAGGAGTTGGGTATCTGGTCTCAGTGGTCGACCTCACCAAGGAAGCCCCATGAATGGAGGATATTGATGTTGTGCGTGACTTCCCAGATGTATTTCCTGAAGAATTACTAGGACTACCACCTGACCGAGCTACAGAGTTTCTTATAGATTTGATACTCGGAGCCGCACCAGTGTCTAAAGCACCCTATCGAATGGCTCATACTGAACTGAAGGAATTGAAGGTGCAGTTACAAGAATTATTGGATAAGGGTTACATCAGACCTAGCATATCACCATGGGGAGTGCCGGTATTGTTTGTAAAGAAGAAGGATGGTAGTGTTCGACTGTGTATAGACTACCGGGAACTGAATAAGTTTATAATCAAGAATCGGTACCCATTGCCTCGGATTGATGACTTTTTTGATCAGTTGTAAGGTGCCATGGTGTTCTCCAAGATTGATCTTCAGTCAGGATACCATCAGTTGAAGATTAAGGATGGTGATATTCCAAAAACAGCATTCAGAACAAGATATGAATAGTATGAATTTTTAGTCATGTCTTTTGGATTGACGAATGCACCAGGAACTTTTATGGAACTTATGAATCGAGTATTCCATGATATGTTGGGATACGTCGATCATTGTATTCATTGATGATATATTGGTCTACTCCAAGGACAAGGAAACTCATATTATGAATCTATGCGCTGCTCTGCATCGATTACGAAAGGAGAAGCTTTACGCCAAATTTACAAAGTGTGAGTTTTGGCTAAATGAAGTCATTTTCTTAGGCCATGTTGTATCCGCTGAAGGAATTAAAGTGGATCCTAGCAAGATTGAAGCCATTGTAAAGTGGGAAGCACCAAAGAGCATTGCATAAATTAAAAGTTTCCTAGGTCTAGCTGGGTATTAACGACGATTCGTGGAAGACTATTCCAAAATTGCGGTACCTCTCACCAATTTGACTAAGAACGGAGAAAATTTTGTTTGGACTGACAAATGTGAGAAAAGTTTTCAAACATTGAAGGCTAGATTGATATCTGCTCCCATCTTGACTATTCCTATTCCTCGACAATCATTTACCTTGTACACTGATGCGTCTGGATTGGGTTTAGGATGTGTACTTATGAGAACAAGTAGTTGCGTATACTTCAAGACAACTGAAGACACATGAGAAGAACTACCCCACTCATGACTTGGAATTAGCGGCAATGGTACATGCTGTCAAGATATGGAGACATTATTTGTATGGAGAGAAATTTCAGATTAAATCAGATCATAAGAGTCTTACTTATCTATTTAATCAAACGGAGTTGAACATGGACAAAGAAGATGGCTGGAATTGTTAAAGGATTATGATTGTGATATCCAGTATCATCCAAGAAAGGCTAATGTAGTAGCTGATGTGCTAAGCAGGAAAGCAATGATAAAATCTCAATGAGAAGTTAACACGACTGCAGCAATGTGTACTACAAGAAGATTATTCAATCATGGTAATGAGCAGTTAGTGATAGATGCACCGGGTGGATCGACCAACCAAGAGTTTATTCATCGGTTTTTAAATATGTTTGCAATATTGAAGATTGTACCTGATATAATTGATGATGTGAAAGCTACTATTAAATTAGACCCTTATCTGAAAACGGTATAAGAAGACATAGAAAAAGGTAGGACTATTCCTGAGTTCACCTTGGATGAAGAAAAGGTATTAAATTACAAGGGACGAATATGTGTTCCTGAAATGGAAAACTCTGACGTTAGACACAGACTAATGAAGGAAGCTCATACCACCGCCTATTCGGTACATCCTAGAAGTACAAAGATGTATCATGAATTAAAGAAATTATATTGGTGGAGAGGAATGAAAGCTGATATAGCTAAATTCGTGTCTCAATACCTAAATTGTCAGAGGGTGAAGGCTGAACGACAATGACCTGCCAGACTGTTGCAACCACTGCCAGAACCAGCATGGAAATGGGACTGCATCACTATGGATTTCATCACCGGGTTACCATTGACTCCTCGAGTGGTTGACGCGGTCTGGGTGATTGTAGATCGTCTGACTAAGACAGCTCGCTTTATAGTAATATGACCTCAATATACACTAGAAAGGTTAGCCAAGTTGTATGTGGATAATATTGTCAGACTACATGGTGTACCTGAAAGCATTGTGCCCGAGAGGGATCCACGATTTACTTCAAAACAAGTCATTGTTGAGATTCGTGCGGGTACATCTACTTTGAATTTTAAAGAGAGGATTATTTTGGGAAGGATTGCAAAAGGCTATGGGTACAACGTTGAAATTTAGTACTGCATTCCATCCTCAGAAGGACGGACAGTCGGAGCGTACCATACAGATTTTAGAAGACATGCTTCGAGCCTGTGTAGTAGATTTTAAAGGATCATGGGATGAGAAACTACCATTGATCGAGTTCGCCTATAACAACAGCTATCAAGCTACTATTCAGATGTCAACTTATGAAGCACTGTATGGTAAGAAATGTCGAACTCCTCTATTTTGGAATGAAGTTGGAGAACGTAGCATTGATGGACTAGAATTTGTTGAACAAACATGTCGAGTGGTCAACATTATCGAAGAAAGAGTAAGAACGGCTCAGAATCATTAGAAACAATATGCAGATACTCGACGCTAAGACCTTGAATTTGTGGTCGGTGATAAGGTATTCTTGAAAGTGTCACCGATGCGCGGGTTAAAATGGTTCGGACAGAAAGGAAAGCTAAGTCCGAGATATGTCGGGCCATATGAGATTCTAGCCAAACGTGGAAAAGTGGCTTATCAGTTAGCACTACCACCATCTATGTCAAGTGTGCATGATGTATTTCATATCTCTTTATTGAAAAAGTACGTCAGAGATCCAACGCACGTTTTGACAGCAGATCCACCAGATCTAACTGATGATTTGATGTTCGAAGTAGCACCAACTAAAATCACCAGTCGAAAAGTTCAACGTCTACGTAACTGTGACATATACTATGTTAAAGTTACATGGAGAAGTCGAGATATAGAAGAGATCACATGGGAAGAAGAGAATGTAATGCGAAACCAATACTGTCACACCCCAATTCCATACATTTCAGAATGGTGTGATGAACCGCTAAATAACCAACGGTTCAACCAGGATCTCAAATAGGCTATCCCCACGTTACCTGAACCTTCATACACTCACCATCATAATCAGAGTAAATACACAATAGCAGAAGTCTTATAAATAAATGAACTGAGAACTAAAATGATATCCATAAATAATAACAAATTATTCTGTGTTTAACTGAGACATAAATATTTAAATACCAAATACATGTCTTATAAATCCAATAAAGAAACCTATAAAAATATCTAGTCAAATACACACGAGTTGCACTCGCAAGAGGAGTCGTGTGTATCATCTTCAGCTCCAGCGTCCATTGCTGCTACCGTCCCGTACATAGGAGTATTCATGAAGTCTTCAACAGTATAACCTGCATCATCAACTAAAAATATTCAACGTCGAGGGATGAGCACACAACACGGCTCAGTGAGTAGCCAAAACAATGCAACATTACATATGCATGCACATTCATTTATCTCTTTGGTCTGGTTTATAGTTTGCAATGCGCAATAGAAAGGTTGGGTGGTCAAAGGTTAGCGTTTATTGACACCGCCTCTATACACAGGGTGTGGAAGTCCACCCGAAGGTTAACGTTTATCGTCGTCCCCATCCACCCTACCATAACATTATACATCAAAGGTTGACGTTTATTGCTATATAATGCTATACCAACACGTAAGCCCCTGTTAGCGAGGGCTTGCAAACTAGGCTCGCTACTAACCAATCCTAATGCCAAATAGTGTATCCAAGGCCTCACCCCAGCATCCCTCTGAATGTCCATAGAGATAGAGCTAAGGCCCCCCGGTAGAGTCAGAGACTACAAGGACCGAAACCACCTCCCCTGATACCTTACGACACAATAGTTCTGCTAAGGTAATGGCGATACGACGATGTCAATGCACAAGACTTGAGTTAGAGATAGAGCTAAAGTGCTGAGACCCGCCAAAGGTTAACATTTATTGACGTACTCATCACACCTCCCCTGATACTCGTTCGCATCAAGTACATCAACCACACACATACAAGCACATGCCTATTCCTATCATCAACACCGTCATCATGTTATAAACAATAAAGTAAATATGCATGAACAAATAATAGAAATATTGGATGGCATGATGTATGCACATTACAAACATACTTGCATAAAATCAAACATGGCATAGGACTCAAGAATTAGAAAACAGTTTATTATTAACCGATTTAGTTTGGAGTTAAGGTTCCTCACCTTAGTTTGCTATAAAATACTTTTCCAAGCTTTAAAATCACCTCTACAGTGTTATTATAATGCTAGCAAACCTAACAAAGTCGATAGAATTTAATTAGAATTAATTCTGAATTTAAAAACCATACTGTTAACTGAAGGTCGATTAGAGGGTCGATGCTCAGGATACATAGGGTCGATGGGTCTATCGACCCTACCCTCTGTCTGAACTTCCCGAATGTTGAGGGTCGATGGTCAGGGTGCCTAGGGTCGATGGGTCTATCGACCCTGTGTGCGACCCTCGGTGCACTCTGGTCCAATTTCCACTTTTTACATCATTCTTCGTGTTTGGGGTCCTATGGCTTGCTTCCACATTTCATTAAACATTCATTCCATGGTCTGAAACCATGATTCATCCTCCTAGATGGCTTTCATGTATTATCCTCTGGTTTTCCATGAAAACCTCACCATGAATGGATGGTTTGGGTTTCTCCGAAATCCTACACTCAACCATATCTAACCTAAGGTCTGTAGAAACTCATGGAATTAGTATCCATACCTGAGAAGATTACTTTTCTCTGAAAATTCTTCTCCTTTTTGCTAAGTCTTCTTCCTTGCCTCTTTTCTTCCTCTTTTCCTTTTTCTCTCTTTCTCTCAATTCAATTAGGGTTGTGAAAGGAGTGAAAGTGGCTTAGGGACGTCCTTTAAATAGAGTAGGAATGTCCTATAATAGTCCCATTGAGATTTGGAAAGAATCCCAATCGAAAATTAGGAAATTTCCTAATTTCAGTTTCGGCAGTAAGTGAGGGTCGATGAGAGGGTCGATGAGAGGGTCGATGATCCCGTTGACCCTATGGTCTGACACTATCCGACCCTCTCCCAAATTTTAAGGGTCTGAGTTTCTGATTTGGGAGGGTCGACTTTGTTTAGCTGGGTATGCGACCCTTCCTTTATTTTAAGTGTTTTTGGGTCGATTTGATACCTGGGATCTCGCTCTCCTTCACGCCCTTGGTCCATTTGACTCGACCATGATGGGTGAACCTGGTTCAAGGTGGTAAGACCGGATTAGTTTGAAACGGGTCTTACAACTTTCCCCAACTTATAAAAATTTCGTCCTCAAAATTGGACGTACCTTTTGAATCAAATAAGTGAGGGTATTGCTTCCGTATAGCATTTTCTTCTTCCCATGTAACTTCTTCCATGTCTCTACTTTTCCATGTGACCTTAACATAGTAGATATCTCTGTTGCGTAGACGTTGAACCTTTCGACTAGTGATTTCCGTTGGTGTTACTTCAAATGTCAAATCATCAGTCAATTCTGGCAAATCCACTGTCAAAACATGTGTTGGGTCTTTGACATACTTCTTCAATAAGGATATGTGAAATACGTCATGCACACTTGACATAGATGGTGGTAGTGCTAACTGATAAGCTACTTTTCCACGCTTAGCCAGAATTTCATATGGCCCGACATATCTTGGACTTAGTTTCCCTTTTTGTCCGAACCTTTTCAATCCTCGCATAGGCGATACCTTCAAAAATACTTTATCACCTACGGCGAACTCTAGATCTCTTCGTCGAGTATCCGCATATTGCTTCTGACGGTTCAATGCTGTTCTTACTCTTTCCTTGATAATGTCGACTACTTGACAAGTCTCTTCAACAAACTCTGGTCCAACAATACTGTGAGGACAAAGATGGAAATCTTTAGAAGTCGCCACCTAGGTTTAGGTCTAGGACCTTGGAAATGTGAAATCTCACCCCAAGGTAAGACTTCGATTGACTCATGACCCTTTGATTGGAATTCTGGTCCATCAGAGATTGGGTAAGTGTCAGGTTACGGTTATGGGAAGGGATTAGGCACCCAAACCGCCCGATCGAAATCGGTCTCCTATACCTTTCCTATGCTAGACTCTATTTGCTAAGCCAAACCAAACCAAGGGGTTTAATATCATTGAACCGAATCTGTATCCATCAGATTGCCTACGTATCACGAAATTATTCTGAAAATCAGGTTCACCATCGTAGTTCAAGTGTGATTAAAGTTTATGGATGTGATTTATTCTTGTGCATGATTAAGTTCATTGTTCAAGTTGAAGTTTAGGCTTGGAAGGCTGAGAAATCCTATGGGTTAGGATCTGGATAGTCTAAGTGGACTGATAGATAGTCCTAGTGGATCTAAGGATAACCCTATTTGGGTCAAAATATGGATAACCCATTCTGGGTTGGAATATGGATAACCCTATGTGGGTCAAAATGTGGATAAATATCCTAGTGGATCTATGGATAGTCCAAGTGGACTAAGGTTTGGATAACCCTTTTTGGATTGGAATATGGATAGATATCCTAGTGGATCTATGGATAGTCCGAGTGGACTAAGGTTTGGATAAATATCCTAGTGGATCTATGGATAGTCCAAGTGGACTAAGGTGTGGATAAATATCCTAGTGGATCTATGGATAGTCCGAGTGGACTAAGGTTTGGATAAATATCCTAGTAGATCTATGGATAGTCCAAGTGGACTAAGGTGTGGATCCGAATTTGGGATTCTCCCAAATGACCTACGTATCCTAGGGTTTGCCCTAGGAATCAGAATCCACGTAGTTCGAAATGGATAACCCTATTTGGGTTAAAATGTGGGTAAGTATCCTAGTGGATCTATGGATAGTCCAAGTGGACTAAGGTTTGGATAACCCCTTTTGGGTTGAAATATGGATAGATATCCTAGTGGATCTATGGATAGTCCGAGTGGACTAAGGTGTGGATAACCCTATTTGGGTTAAAATATGGGGGATATCCTAGTGGATCTATGGATAGTCCGAGTGGACTAAGGTTTGGATAAATATCCTAGTGGATCTATGGATAGTCCAAGTGGACTAAGATGTGGATCCGAATTTGGGATTCTCCCAAATGGCCTACGTATCCTAGGGTTTTCCCTAGGAATCAGAATCCGCGTAGTTCGGGCTGGATAACCTGTTCTAGGTTAATGATTGAGAACCTATTCTAGGTTTAGGGTTTAGAACCTATTCTAGGTTTAGGTTTTAGAACCTATTCTAGGTTTAGGGTTTGCCGAGGGGCAAATCATCCTAAATTACCCTTTTCATTCTGAATTCTAATTTTGGAAGGTTTGGCAAAGAATTCTCTTTCTTTATTAAGGTTTTATTATTCCCATTATGCCCTTCCCAAGAATGTGGGTGCCTAAATGCACGTCCCCACGCCTAGATTGTCTTCTAGAAGTGTGCAGATATGGCAGTTTGACTAGGGTGTTGCATAAAATAAGTTATTGCCAAAAAGTAGAATATTCTATCTAAATATGGCACATAAATCATTTATGACAAAAAAATCACATACAGTAAGATTGTTTAAAAATCTTTCAAATATGGCATGCATTGCAAATAAGGCAAGAGCCTACATGCATGATCTAGTATGCTATTTTCTACCCTAATTGTTATTTTCTTTCCATTTTAGGGTTTTCTACCCTAATTATTATTTTATTTCCATTTTTTAAGGTTTTCTACCCTAATTGTTACATTCTTTCCATTTTAGGGTATCTACCCAAATTGTTATTTTATTTCTTTATCTTAGGATTTTCTACCCTAATTGTTACATTCTTTCCATTTTAGGGTTTTCTACCCTAATCATTATTTTATTTTCATTTTTTAGGGTTTTCTACCCTAACTGTTACTTTCTTTCCATTTTAGGGTTTTCTACCCTAATTATTATTTTCTTTCCATCTTAGGGTTTTCTACCCTAAATGTTACTTTCTTTCCATTTTAGGGTTTTCTACCCTAATTATTATTTTATTTCCATTTTTTAGGGTTTTCTACCCTAATTGTTACATTCTTTCCATTTTAGGGTTTCCTACCCTAATTATTATTTTATTTTCATTTTTTAGGGTTTTCTACCCTAATTGTTACATTCTTTCCATTTTAGGGTTTTCTACCCTAATTGTTATTTTCTTTCCATCTTAGGGTTTTCTACACTAAATGTTACTTTCTTTTCATTTTAGGATTTTCTACCCTAATTATTATTTTCCATTTTTTTGGGTTTTCTACCCTAATTGTTATTTTCTTTCTATTTTTTAGGGTTTTCTACCCTAATTGTTATTTTCTTTCCATTTTAGGGTTTTCTACCCTAATTGTTACTTTCTTTCCATTTTAAAGTTTTCTACCCTAATTATTATTTTATTTTCATTTTTTAGGGTTTTCTACCCTAATTGTTATTTTTTTTCCATTGTAGAGTTTTCTACCCTAATTATGACAAAAAAACATTTAATATAGCATGTGAGTATGATCATTCCAATCATGGCAGTAATCATCCAATTATGGCGGTGTGACCATTCCAATTATGGCAGTGTGACCATTCCAATTATAGTAGTGTATGCATACGAGCATCCGAACATAGCATGTGAACAAATATAGCATCAAATATGGCATGTGAGAAACAACCAAAGCATATGAGAATCAATCAAAACATGATGGAACACGCAGCAAGATGACAGCTTTGTCAGGCTGGACCAAAATGGGCACATAGGGCACTGTACTTACTCAAAAAATTCAAAAAAGATATCCTCGGAAAGAGGACTCAGAGGCCAACATTTTGTCTCAAGGAAGCTAATCCTGAAAAAGACCATAGGCAGGTCGAAAACATTCTCCAAGTACAGGCAAATGCACTGGTCAGATCTGTTCCAGATTCTGGCCAGTGGTACTATAAAATCAATATAAAATCATATAGCTCATGAAAATAAAATCCGAATACATGGTCAGAAAAAGGACTCAGAGGCCAACATTTTTTCTCAAGGAACCTAATCCTAAAAGAGATCATAGGCAGGTCGAAAACATTCCCCAAATACAGACAAATACACTGGTCAGGTCTGTTCCAGATTCTGGCCCGTGGTACTATAAAATCAATATAAAATCATATAGCTCATGAAAATAAAATCCAAATACATGGTCAGAAAGAAGACTCGGAGGCCAACATTTTGTCTCAAGGAACCTAATGCAAACAGAGGCATCTTCCTAATGCTAGACACCAATCTCAGACATGCATTTGCAGTATGCTTTGACTTTGAAAAAATAAACTGACAAAAGCGATGGGTGATTCTTACCTCAGGCTTCTTCTCTCTCCTTCTCTCCTTTGCATCTTCTCATCATCCTCTTTGCTGCCTCTCTGATCCTTCTCTCTTTTTTCTCTAGATCTTCTCTTCTTAACACCTCTCTCTCTCTCTCTCTCTCTCTCTCTCTCCTTCTCTCTTTCTCTATTTTCTTCTTCTTCTCTTTTCTTTCAATTTTTTTTCTTTTCTCTCTCTCACTCACGTTTTTCTCTCCCTCACCCACGTTCTCCTTTCTCTCTATATCTGGGAAAAGACCCCTCCTCTCTCCTATTTATAATTTTTCACTCATTTTCTAGAAGATCCTTCTTTCCTTTTCTTCTTTTTTCTAGAAAAATCTTTTTTTCTCTCCATTTTTTCTTCTTTCCTTTCTTTTCTTCCTTCCCACGTTTTTTCTTCTTCCTTTCTTTCCTTTTTCTCATTCTTCTTCTAGAAAACCCCTTCTCTCTTTCCTTTCTCTCCTTCCTTCTTCTAGAAAAATCCTTCTCTCTTTCCTTTCTTTCTTCTTTCCTTTTCTTCTTCATTCTTTTCCTTCCTTTTTTCTTTTCTCCCTCTCTTATCACGTTTTCTTTCTTAGAAAACATTTCCCTTTTTTTTTTCTTTTTCTTTTTTTTTCTCTTTTTTTTTCTTTTTCATTCCTTCCTTTTTTTTCTATCTTTCTTTCTCCTCTCTCTCTTTCACGTTTCTTCTAGAAAACGTGAAGGGGAATCTTTTTCCCCCTTTTTTATTTTCTTTTATTTTCTTTTATTTCTCTCTCTTTCCTTTTTTCTTCTCAAGATCTTTTGGATTATCTCAAAACCCTAAATCCCCTTCTCTTTCACGTTTTCT
>CM053265.1:47345596-47504399 GCA_028583415.1 Protea cynaroides
CGCAAGATTATCCAACATAATCTGATCCCGCAGAGTGGGCACTATAAGAGGGTTTCTCCACCGACCCGGGCTTCCCGATATACGATATCTACACCAGACAACCGGTCTGCCTTCCATACATCATCATGCGGACTATGATTAGTGCTACATTGTTCTGTCATTGGGGTAATCTACCCTATGGACGCATGATTACAAGCTGCTACCGACCGCGTCCGGGGGTTGACTCGGTAGATGAGAAGATCCAGGAGAAGACCTTCGTCCCCTCTAGATTGGGAGGCAATCCGCAAGATGGGTATGCGGGATGCCCAAGTTAGTGATGAGGAGAGGAACGCGATGGTGCGCCCTCACACTCGTATCAAGATGGCCGGATCCGAGGCTCTTGCTGCTCGCTAGAGCTCCTGTGGATCCTGTTGATGATGACGACCGCATGTATATGGATGTTGACGCGATACCACCGCCTTCACCTACGCATGCGGCTGGTGTTGGTACTTCTTCTGCGACGGATCCTGTACCTGAGGCTGGTCCTTCGCATGCGGCTGGTCCTTCACTCCCACCTTTTGACATGATGGAGATTCTGCAAGAGATCAGGGAGGCTCAGCGCAGATCTGATCTGAGGATGGAGGAGTTGCTAGACGCTCAGTGTGTGAGAGTGGATGAGCTGTTAGCCGCCCAGCGCATATCAGACACACGGATGGGAGAACTTATAGAGGTACAGCGTGTGACTGATCAGAGGGTAGCCGATCTCACAGCTAGTCTACAGACGACCCAGACTCAGATAGCCTGGTTGATTAGAGTTTATGTTGAGGACTATGACCGAGATCGTGAGGCCCCGCCTCCTCCTTCGCCTCTAGCTTCTTGATCGTACTTTCTTTTCTTGTACTACAGAGTAACTGTTCGGGTTGTGGACTGTACTCTGCTTTAGTTATGTATATACTTTTTGTTTCTCTCACTCATTGTATGTAACTTGTTTCCCCTTTAATAGATGCATTATTTTCTTTTTAAATTTGGTATCAATCATCACTTGTGCTTGCAGTGTGTTAATATTACTGTTTTTACTTTTATTCTATCTTAGTTCACAATTGTCTCGAATGTATGTTAGTTCAACGGACAAGGCCTGAGATACTCTATTACCAAGTTGTCACACCCCAATTCTGCACTATTCAGAATGATGTGATGAACCGCTAATAAACCAATGGTTCAACCAGGATCTCAAATAGGCTATCCCCGCGTTATCTAAACTTACACACATCCGTAATCATAATCAGAGTAAATACACAATAGCGGAATCTTATAATAACATGAACTGAGAAACTAAGATGATATTAATAATTTAACACCAAATTATTCTATTTTTAACTGAGACATAAATATTTAAGTACCAAATACATGTCTTAATAAATCCAATAAACAAACCTATAAAATATCTAATCAAATACACACGAGTTGCACTCGCAAGAGGACTCATGTGTATCCACTTCAGCTTCAGCTTCCACCGCTGCCACGTTCCCATACGCAGACACATTCACATAATCTTCAACGGTATAACCTGCATCATCAACTAAAATTATTCGACGTCGAGGGGTGAGCACACATCACGGCTCAGTGAGTAGCCAAAACAATGCAACAATACATATGCATGAAAATCAATTTATATCTTTGGTCCGGTTTAAAGTTTGCAGTATGCAATAGAAAGGTTTCGATAGTCAAAGGTCACGTTTATTGACCCAGCCTCTATACACGAGTGTGTGACGTCACCCGAAGATCACGTTTATCGTCAACTCACATGCACCCAATCATGAACATTATATAACAAAGGTTACGTTTACTGCTATATAGTGCCATACCAACACGTAAGCCCCTGTTAGCGAGGGCTGCAAACTGGGCTCGCAACTAACCAATCCTAATGCCAAAAGTGTATCCAAGGCCTCACCCCAGCATCCCTCAGAATTTCCATAGAGATAGAGCTAAGGCGCCCCGGTAGAGTCAGAGACTATAAGGACCGAGACCACCTCCCCTGATACTCTACGACATAATAGTTCTGCTATAGTAATGGTGATACGACGATACCAATGCACAAAACTTGAGTTAGAGATAGAGCTAAAGTGCTGAGACCCACCAAAGGTTAACGTTTATTGACGTTGTCATCACGCCTCCCCTGATACTCGCTCGCATCAAGTACATCAACCACACACATACAAGCACATGCCTATTCCTATCATCATCATCATCATCATGTTATAAACAATAAAGTAAATATGCATAAACAAATAGTAGAAATATCGGATGGCATGCTGTATGCACATTACAAACATATTCGCATAGAATCAAGCATGGCATAGGACTCAAGAAATAGAAAATAGTTTTTTTTATTAACCAATTTAGTTTGGAGTTCTGGTTCCTCACCTTAGCTTGCTAATAGATATTTTTCCAAGCTTTAGAATCACCTTTACAGTGTTATGATATTGCTAGAAGACCTAACAAAGTCGATAGAATTTAATTAGAATTAATTCTGAATTTAAAAACCATCTTCGTTAGCGAGGGTCGGAGGTAGGGTCGAGTCCCGATCGACCCCGGGTGCGACCCCTCCCGCATTCCGAACTTCCCGAACAGTAAGGGTCGATGGTCCGGAACACCTAGGGTCGGATGGTCATCGACCCTCGGTGTGACCCTCTGTGCACTTTGGTCCAATTCTCTCTCTTTGATCCATTCTTCGTGTTTGGGGTCCTATGGCTTGCTTCTACATTCCATTAAACATTCATTCCATGGTCTGGAACCACGAATCAACCACCTAGATAGCTTTCATGCATTCTTCTATGGTTTTCCATGAAAACTTAACCATAGGTTGATGGTTTGGGTTTCTCCGAGATCACATTCTCAACAATAACTAACCTAAGTTCAATAGAAACTCATGGAATTAGTATCCATACCTTAGAAGATTACTTTTTCTCTGAAATTATTCTCCTTTTTGCTAAGTTCTCTTCCTTGCCTTTCTTCTTCCTCTTTTCCTTCTCCTCTCTTTCTCTCAATTCAATTAGGGTTGTGAAAGGAGTGAAAGTGGCTTAGGGACGTCCTTTAAATAGAGTAGGAATATCCTAAAATAAGTCCCATTGAGAATAGGAAAGAATCCCAATCAAAAATTAGGAAATTTCCTAATTTTATTTTCTTACAGCAACCGAGGGTCGATGGGAGGGTCGATGATCCCGTCGACCCTAGGGTCCTAAGCTGTCCGACCCTCCCTTCAAAACTGAAGGTCTGACTTTCTGTTTTGGGAGGTCCGACCTGCTTAGCTGGGTATGCGACCCTTCCCCTATTTTAAGTGTTTTTGGGTCGATTTGATACCTGGGATCTCGATCTCCTTCATGCCCTTGGTCCATTTGACTCGACCTTGATGGATAAACCTGGTTCAAGGTGGTAAGACCGGGTTAGATTGACACGGCTCTTACATAGCACCCAAGGTCGATGGAACCACCGACCCTAGCATCGACCCCCAGTTAACAACATGCTTTTTAAAATCAGAATTAATTCTAATTAAATTCTATCGACTTGATTAGGTCTGCTAGTGATATAATATTGATATTTAGTTGATTCTTAAAGCTTGAAAGAGGATCTACGATCAAGTAAAGGTGAGAGAACAAGACCTAAACTAATTGGTTAATAATAAACTATTTTATTCTTCAGTCCAATGCCATGATTGATTCTATGCGTGTATGCTTGTTTTGTGCATTCAACATGTCATCCAATATTTCTATTATTATTGTTCATGCATATTTAAATTATTATTTATAACATGATGATGATGATGATGATGATAGAAATAGGCATGTGGATGTATGTGTGTGGTTAGTGTGCTTGATGCGAGCGAGTATCAGGGGGAGGTGTCATAGGTCGGGCCTCAGCACTCTAGCTCTATCTCTAAGTCAAGTCTTGTCCACTGACATCGTCGTATCGCCATTACCTTAGCAGAACTATTACGTCGTAGGGTATGAGGGGAGGTGGTCTCGGACCGTGTAGTCTCTGACTCTACCAGGGGGCCTTAGCCTTATCTCTATGGACGTATTGAGGGATGCTGGGGTGAGGCCTTCGATACACTGATTGGTATTAGGATTGGTTATTGGAGAGCCCTGTTTGTGAGCCCTCGCCAGCAGAGGCTTACGTGTTGGTATGGGCAACGGGTACAGCAATAAACGTAACCTTTGCATGTACATTGTCCATGGAGGGTGCATGTGGTACGACAATAAATGTTACCTTTGGGCGGCTTCATACACGCGTGTATAGAGGTGCAGCATCAATAAACGTGACCTTTGGCCACCTATCCTTTCTATTGCACATTGTAAACTTATTTACCAGACCAAAGATATCAATTGAATGCATGCATATGTTTGTTGTATTGTTTTGTTTGCTCACTGAGCCATGATGTGTGCTCACCCTCTCGACGTCGAATATTTTTAGTTGATGATGCAGGTACTACAGTCGAAGATTATATGAGTGCTTCGGTGTACGTGCATTTTGCTGCAATGGAAGCCGAAGACTTAGTGGATACGCATGACCCCTCATGCGAGTGCAACTCATGTGTATTCCATAAGAATTTTATTTGAATTTATAATGGGATGTAATTGATATTCTATTTATTTATGTCTCAGTTGATACAACAAGAACTTGATATTTTAATTATGATTATTACAGTTAGAGTTCTCAGTCCATTTTTCTATAAGACTTCCGCTATTGTGTATTTATTCAGATTATGATTGTGGATGTGCATGGTTTTATTTTTAATGGATATAGCCTATTAGAGATCCTGATTGAACCGTTGATTTATTAGTGGTTCATCACACTGTTCTGAATGGTGCAGAATTGGGGTGTGACAAGTACACATCCTAATCCCAGTCCTGACGCATTGGTGCACAAAATAAATGGCTGTCCTAGAATCGGAATGGTCAAGGTTGGAGCTGATATCAATCTAGCCTTCAATGTTTGGAAACTCTTCTCGCATTTATCAGTCCAAACAAACTTCTCACTCTTCTTAGTCAAACTGGTGTGAGGTACGGCAATTCGGGAATAGTTTTCCATAAATCGTCGATAATACCCTGCTAGACCTAAGAAACTTTTAATTTCTGCAACGCTCTTTGGTGCTTCCCACTTCATGATAGCTTCGATCTTGCTAGGGTCCATTTTAATTCCTTCAGCGGACACAACATGGCGTTTAGATTCTTAATATTAGTTTCCTTGTCTTTCGAGTAGACCAATATATCATCGATGAATACAATAACCGACGTATCCAACATATCGTGGAATACCCGATTCATAAGTTCCATAAAGGTTGCTGGTGCGTTCGTCAATCCAAAAGACATTACCAAAAAAAATTCATAATGTCCATATCTGGTCCTGAATGCTGTCTTGGGGATATCACCATCCTTAATCATCAACTGATGGTAGCCTAACTGAAGATCGATCTTGGAGAACACTTTGGCACCTTGCAACTGATTGAACAAGTCATTGATCCGAGGCAATGGATACCAATTCTTGATTGCCAGTTTATTCAGTTCTCGGTAGTCTATACACAATCGAACGCTACCGTACTTCTTCTTCACGAATATTACTGGCGCTCCCCATGGTGATATGCTAGGTTGGATGTAGCCCTTGTGTAGCAGTTCTTGTAGTTGTACTTTTAATTCCTTCAATTCAGTAGGAGCCATTCTATAAGGTGCTTTATATATTGGTGCGGCTCCGGGTATCAGATCTATAACAAACTCTGTAGCGCGGTCGGGTGGTAATCCCGGTAGTTCTTCAGGAAATACATCTGGATAGTTTCGCACGACATCAATATCCTCTATTCGTGGTGCTTCTTTGGTAAGATCGACCATAGATACTAGATACCCAACTGCTCCTTTCTCAAGGCACTTCCTAGCCTTTAATGCAGAGAGTATGGGCTTTCGTTTACGGGCAAGTTTGGTTCCCAAAAAACTAAACTCTGCTCCTTCTTTGTCTTTAAATGACAGCTTCTTTTCGGCACACAATAGATTGGCAGAATGCCGAGCTAACCAGTCAATTCCCAAGATAACGTCAAAGTCTGCCATCTCAAGTTGGATCAAGGTTGCATCCAAAGTCTTTTCATCAATCAAAATTGGACATGGTCCATAACCTTTTTCTAACTCTACTTCTAATCCCATAGCTGATCGTACAAGCAGTTTGTAGTCTAAGGATTTAAGGGGAGATTTAGCTTCTTTCCAAATGACACAGATATAAAAGAATGACTAGCTCCTGAATCAAAGAGTACTCTGGTGGGGATGCCACTAATAGGTACGATACCTATGATTTGTTTTGATTTAGTCAACATGCTCACATAATGTAACACAAAATGATAAGATTCAGGTCATACCTGTGACCACATCAGGCGATGTGGCAGCATCCTTGGATGTAACCGCGTAAACTCTGCCTTGTTGTAGTTGATTCTTGGGCTTAGTACACTCCCTTGCCATATGCCCTACTTGATTGTAGTTAGAACATCTTACTCCTTCAATGACTTGCTTTTGTTGCTGTGGAGCTGCGGGGGTAGTCTTGGCTGCAGCATTAAAGCCTTGAGTACGGAAGGGTTTGAATATCGTGGTGTTCTTCCCGTTGTAAGAATTCCCATTAGGCCTTTTTATTCTCCTATTTTGAGCAAAGTAGCTCTCTTTCTGGCTCGACTCTATCACTCGAGCAATTTGTGCCGCTTCATTATAGATTTTCTTTTCAAGTTCCAAAACATGCTCGTGGATGCTTCCCCTAAGTCCAATGACGAACCTTCGGGTCTTGGTGTCTTCTACCTGCATACTGACTGGTGCGAAGAAAAACAGCTCCTCATAACGCTGTTGGTATACATCGATAGTCATCTGTCCCTAATATAAACTCAGGAACTCCTTCTCCATGGAATCTCTGAAACTCCTAGGAAAGTACTTCTCAAAGAATGCTTCCCTATAAATATCCCAAGTCAGTTGGGCATGCATTGTTAATAAATATGACCTGGTAGACCTCCACCAATGGTGTGCATCTCCTTTCACCATAAAGGTGGTACACAATGCTTTCTCTTCTTCATTTACTGTCATCATCATAAAATTTCTTTCCATTTCGTCAACCCAGTGTGCCGGCCATAAAGGATCTGTTGGCTTTCCATTAAATTCTTTGGGCTTCATTTTCAGAAAACGCCCCACCTGTCTGGAGTGGTCTAGTTGCTGTGGGACATATCCCCATACATAGGTGGTTGGTATTGATATCCACCTTGAGCTACCTCAGGGATTTGTACTTGAGCCTGCATGATGGGAGTCTGTCGTGCGTGGGGTACTATATTACTTCCCCCTGGTGCTGTGCTTGACTGTCTTACTGGCATTGGTGGTGTCTGAGCAGCTGGAAAAGTCATGCCTATGGTAGCTTGCATAGTAGCTTGTGCTTATTGCATTTGCTGCAGCTGTTGGGCTAAGTTCATTACGACTGTAGCCAGGTCTGTAGGTGGAACTGGCAGATTTGTAGGATTTGTCTACCCATTAATTACGGACAATGCCGCGTTTGTATTCCCCTGTGTTTTCGAGTGTGTCTGGCTGTCTTCCCCCACAGGTGGTGGTGGTGGGATAGAGTTACGGCTTTGTCTGGTCACTCTGTGTCCAACCATTATCTAATATGGTAGTGGGATTGCCTGAAAATCATAGAACACGTGAGACAATCATTATATACTTCATTCTCATATTTTAAAACCACTAACAAATGAAATTTTCAAATTTTTCAGATCATTCTGTCGAAAATGCTGTATTTTCACTGTAGGGTCGATGGTGGGGGTGGATGGATGTCTGACCCTCAGTCTGCGACCCTGAGGAATCACTGATTCTTCCCGAGAGCCGGGGGTCGATGAGGGGATCGGAGGATATCCGACCCAGGGTGCGACCCCTGGTTCTCTGTCAGATTACCGAGAGCCGAGGGTCGATGAGGGGGTCGGAGGGGGGTCGGATGTCTTTGTCGAATTCTCCGACCCTCGGACCAAAAATCAGTTTTTATTTCCGATTTTGAATCCATTTCTCATTCTTCCTCCTCCTTTTCGACTCGACTCATCCTTTGAGTTGCTACAGTGCCAACTCAGACTCTTTGGTGCTATTTTCTTCCTATTTCGACGTCCACACCTCGTCTACAAGTATATCCTCTACATTTTCATGTTTTTAGATTTTCTTAGCTAGGTTTTTGCCCATTTAACTCGTTTTCTTCAAATTAAACTTTTTCCAATCATAAAAATTCGATTTTTATTGGGGGCTTTTGTTGTTGGTGACTTAATGGACAAAAGCCCTCAAAAATATTTGAGTTTCGTCGGTTGGTTATCGAGAAACTTGAATTTTTCCATTTTTTCCCTAATTTGTCGAGATTTTTGAATTTCTTGAAATTTCTTCAAATTCGATCTCTTTAAATGAAATTTCCAACTCTATGAGTCTTGCAGGATTGTTTAAAACCTTTATAAGTCCTCCTGCCCATGTGTATGGGTAAAAAGTGAGGCTTTTGATCAATTTACGTCATTATACTGTCGAAATTTTTAGATTTTTCATCTTTACTAACCCAATATCTGTTTCTCTTTGTTTTTGCAGATATTATGGCTCGTACCAAAGTACCCAGGGTTCATGACCCAGTCCGCTTCCGTTCTAACGAGGCGGAGACACAGTATGCCCGTTATTCTCGTAAGAAGGTAGAGGGAGGTCTCCGAGTATACTTGGCTAGCCTGGCCCTGTTCGATGTGGAGAGGGCTTTTGGTGACATGGGTTGGCTTCCTGTGATCACCTATGATGCCTGCATTCAGCCGGATTTAGTGAGACCGTTCTACTATAATCTCCAGGCGGTGGGAGATTACAATGATACAGAGAGAGGCAGAGAGCTTTGGATCACCAGCTACGTCAAGGGGGTTGAGATTTCATTCGATTATCGACAGCTGGCCGATTTGTTGGGCATTTCATATGATGGCCCCTTGGTGTTCTGTGCTCCTGGAGAGCCCTAGTTCTTTTCATTGGAGATGAGAGCTGAGATTGACCACCAGATCATCAGAGAAGATCGCTGGGAGATGAAAGCGATCTATCTTCGTTCAGATCCTCGGGTGTACTACAAGATTATCCAGCACAACCTGATACCTCAGAGTGGGCACTACGAGAAAATCTCCTAGTTGACCCAGTATCTGTTGTACTGTATATGCACTAGGCAGCCCGTCTACCTTCCTTACATCATCATGCGGATGATGATCAGCGCTACGTTGCCCAATCATACTGGCAACCTGCCATATGGACGCATGATATCTATGCTACTTACCCACCTAGGTGTTGACATGGGGGATGAGAGGATTCAGGGGAAATCCTTCTCGTTACCTTTGGATAGGGAGGCCATCAGCAAGATGGGCATGCGGGATGCCCAGGTCAGCGACGAGGAGAGGAACGCTTTGATGCGTCCACGTACTTGAGTGGAGATGGCTGATGTTGGGGCAGCAGCAGCAGTCGATGGAGCAAGGGTTCATGGGGATGATGACGATCGTCAGTACATGGATGTGGATGCCATACCTCCTCCATCACCTACTCATGCTACAGGATCTGGTCCTTCTTATTCAGTTGGTCCTTCACATGCAGCTGGTCCTTCGTATGCACCTTCCGTTGACATGATGGGGATACTGCATGAGTTACGAGAGACACAGTGCATGTCTGATTTTAGGATGGGAGAGCTTCTGGAGGCTCAGCGCTTGTCGGATCAACGGGTGGGAGAGCTTAGGGATGCTCAGCGCGTGACTAACCAGTGGGTGGCTGATCTCACAGCTAGTATCCAGACGACCCAGACTCAGATAGCTTGGTTGACTAGAGTCTATGCTGAGGATTATGATAGAGACCGCGAGGCATCGCCTCCCCCATTACCTCCAGCTTCTTGATGTATTTCTTTTATCTTTCTTTTTGTACTACAAAGTAACTATCCGGGTTATGGACTGTACTCTGCTTTAGTCATGTATAAATACGTTTGTTCTTCTTTTGGTTGTATATAAATTTGTTTCTCATTTAATAGATGAATTATTCTCTTTCAATTTTGCCTCAAACAACACAAATGCTTATGGTGTGTTATTATTACATCTTTTAAATTTTATCCTATCTCAATTCACAAACTTTTGTGGAAGTATATTGGTTTCGCAAACAGGGCCTGAGAGCTCTGATACCAAGTTGTCACACCTCAATTCTACACTATTCATAATGGTGTTATGTACCTCTAATAAACGAATGGTTCAACCAGGATCTCTAATAGGTTGTGTCCGTTGAAAATAAAACCATACACATCCACAACCATAATCAGAATAAATACACAATAGCAGAAGTCTTAATAATAAATGAACTGAGGAATCTAATTGTGATAATCATAGATAAAGTATCAATTTATGTTGTATCGACTGAGACATAAGTAAATAAAATATCAATTACATTTTCTTAATAAATTCAAATGAAAATCTAATTGAAAACGCATGCATTGCACTTGCATGAGGGATCATGCCTTTCCACGAAGTCTTCAGCTTCCATTGCAGCGACGTGCCCGTACATAGAAGTATTCATATAGTCCTCCACCGTAGTACCTGCATCATCAACTAAAATATTCGACGTCGAAAGGGTGAGCACACATCATGGCTCAGTGAGCTAACAAAATAATGCAACAAACATGTGCATGCATTCAATTCATATCTGTGGTCTAGTTTATAAGTTTGCAATGCTATAGAAAGGTTCGGTGGCTGCCTCACCTCTATACACGAGTGTGTGAATCCGCCCAATGAAAACGGTACTATCGTCCCACATGCACCCACCATGGACAATATACACCCCATGAAAACGGCATGGCTATACTGGTTGCCCACACCAACACGTAAGCCCCTGCTGGCAAGGACTTGCAAACTGGGCTCACAACTAACCAATCCTAATGTCAAATAATGTATCCAAGGCCTCACTCCAGCATCCCTCAATACATCTATAGAGTTAGAGCTAAGGCCCCTTTCAATTGAAATTCGGTTCCTAGGGTTTGGAAAATGATGTAAGGGTTTCCTTTGAGTTCTTTTTGGAGTTTTGTCACTCCATTCTTATGAGCAATTCAAAATTACTTGAATACCTCAAAACCCAAGATTTTATTACTTCATACTTCATTTATTAAGCAAGTTCTTAGAACAACATCTGCTCTAAGCTGTAATATGTTTGCTTAATGCAGACCACCTCTTCCAAGGAAAACCATTGTAAGCTTGCTACAATGCAGTGACCCACTGGAATTTGATGAGGTGCCATTTATTTCCTTAGAGGCTCAACAAGCATCCCCGAGGTTTGAAAAGAAATTGGTTGAATCAGGTCGATGTGTACTATTTGACGAGTTGGAACAGTTCAACGTTAAGGCCACATTCGATGCTATGGGATGATCTCCCATGTTAGAGATTGACATCCCCAAGGGGTCCGACTTGGTACGGTTTTCTACTGCAACTTACGTGTGATAGGTGGTATGCATGATGATGATGATGATGCTGTGATCTTCGTATTTCTAGCCGGGTTTTAGGCAGAGATATATCTTTTGATCCTAGGTAACTGGCTGGAATGTTAGGTATATCCATGAGTGGAGACGTAGCATATTGGGGTCTTAAGGACAGGGACTCCTTCACTGAAATTATGCGGCTGGAGATTTCCAATCAAATTCTCCTACCGGGTAAATGTCAGAAAACTATCAACTATTGTTCCTTATCCCAAGTATACAGTAGAATTGTATAGCACAACATCTACCACAGGGTGGTCATTATAATGAGTTGTCTTCATTTTGTCAATTCTTAGTCTATCGGATTGTAACCAGGGTTCCAATTTGTTTGCCTTACATTCTTATGCTGACCATGATTATGGCTTCAAAAGGTACTAGATCTTCAAACCTTTCTTACGGAAAACTACTCAGTCATCTCTTCTCACTTCTGGGAATTGACATACCAGATTTTGATGCATATGAAGTTATAGTGGCATCTACATTTGGATGGTACACCACCTCTAAAATGCATCTGGATGAGGTGGTGCTCTCTGACGATGAGCTAGAGGCTCATCCTCATCCTGGAACATTAGCAGATGAAGAATTTAAGGATGAAACAAAGAACAATGCATAAATAGGCGCTGAGACTGAAGGTAGAGATCAAGCAAATCCATCTTAAACTCCCGTTGACATGAATGCCATGTTGGCCAAGCTACACAGCATTCGGGATCACCAGAGGTAGTTTGCACACTTTATGGAAAATAATTGTAGGCAAGTGCGGCATGCCCAACCATTGTTCTCATCTCAACTCCTCACAATGCAAGAAGCCATGTTAACGGCAAGTATAATGTCTAAAAATGACATTAAGGGTGCGGCAGCTACATCACGAGTGAAGACCTACTAGTGAGTTCATAAGTCCCCACCATCGGATTTTGAGTAATCAGATGATCTCCACATTCCTACACTATTGTTTTAGAACTATGTCTTATTTTCCTAATCAACTTGTGATGCTTAATCTCTAGTCTTTCCCTATCACATTATATTATTTTGTTAGTTATCACACAACATACTTATTTATTTCATATTTACTAGTTTTGATTTTTAAGCTTTTATTAGCCTATTGCTCAGGTTACAGTAAAAGGGTTGTCGCATTGTCTTGGTTGGCATAGTGTAAAAGAGCTTATTGCTCCAATACCAAACCTATCACACCCCAAAATACCAATATAAAAAAATTTTGGGATACAACTGGATCGACACAGTATTTTAGATGTGATCCCACCAGGACCTCATAAGTAGTGCGCACACATACCAACCACATACCAACACAATGGCACATATACAATCCAGAGTAATAAATAGCAAAAGATAACTAAATAACCATGAGCTCTCTATTTATAAGTTCCAATTATAATACCATTATGTTGTATCCTTTTTAAGATTTGTTCACCAACATTCACCAATCAACTAAATAAAAGTATTATTGCCCTATACCTACGGGCTAACTAAATGAAATCTAAATAAAAAAAAACAAATAAATTATTTATTGCTTCAGAAACTCTTCATCAAAAATATCTATCCAGCTGTGAGGACAATGGAAAATCGACGTGATCCTCCTCGGGATGAAAATGTGTATCCTGTAATCGATGAAGATCGATTTGTTCTGTTGGAGTCGCCACCTAGATTAAGGTCTAGGACCTCTAAAAATGTAGCCTCACCCTAAGGTAAGACTTCTATTGACTCATGACCCAATGTATCGGTTCTTTGGTCTGCAAGAGATCGGGTAAGTATTCAGGGTACGGTTATGGGAAGGTGTTAGGCACCCAAACCGCCCGATCAATATCGGCCTCCTAAACTTTCCTTAAATTCTAATTTTGACTGTGCTTGGTCAACTGGATGACTAGGGTTCAATGGGGGATGTCCTAAACCAAGTTGCTAAGTTATTCTAACCTAGGGTTTAGCCAATCATGTTTTAAAGCAAATAAACAACCAAATGTAATGTACAATATTATACAGTGAACTGAACCAAAGATGGTTCGGTCTTGGACTGAATCTGAGATGTGTAAGACATCTCAAACTGCCTACGTATTCCAATCCTGGAAATCTAGTCCAAAAACGTAGTTCGAAAATGGGTTGTGTGATTAAAGATTATGGAAGTGATTTATGCATGTGCTTCAATTAGATTTTTATTTGTTCAAGTTGAAGTTTATGCTGGATGTATGGTTAATGGGTGGCTTTGTACCGTATTTGGGATTCCCAAATTGCCTACGTATTCTAGGGTTTGCCCTAGAAATCAGGTACGACATAGTTCGAAAGGGTTTTGAGAGTCGGATTTGGAATGTGTACCAAAATCCTTCTAATTTTGTCAATAGGATCTAGGGATGAGACCTAAATTCCTACCATTTTTATTTGGGATGTGTACCAAATTCTTTCTATTTTTGTCAATAGGATCTAGGGATGAGACCTAAATTCCTACCATTTTTATTTGGGATGTGTACCAAATTCTTTCTATTTTTGTCAATAGGATCTAGGGATGAGACCTAAATTCCTACCATTTTTATTTGGGATGTGTACCAAATTCTTTCTATTTTTGTCAATAGGATCTAGGGATGAGACCTAAATTCCTACCATTTTTATTGTTTCCATTTTTAGGTTTCTAGGGTTTCCTATCCCTTTTCATTGTGATTTTCATTTTTTAGGGTTTCTTATCCCTTTTCATTGTGATTTTTATTTTTTAGGGTTTCATACCCTAATTATTCTCTTTATTCTAGGGTTTATTTTGCCCTAATTGCTATTTTTTATTTTTAGGGTTTCACTTTCCCTAATTATTGTTTTCTTTCCATCTTAGGGTTTCCTACCCTAATTGTTCAATTCTTTCTATCTTAGGGTGTATCTTGCCCTAGTTGTTGTACAATGTAAACAATCTAACAAAGCAATGTGAGCTTAAATATAGCAGTGTAAGCATCCAAATATAGCATGTTGGAAATATATTCAAATTTAGCAACACATCAGTCAAAAATGGCAAGTGAGCATGTGAATCAATACAAACATGGTAAGTGTGCATCCAAACATGGCAGTAATATGTGAGCAAGTGTAGTAGACAAATATGGCAATAAGCATGTGTAGCATTCCAATCATGGCAATGTGATTATTCCAATTATGGCAATGTGATCATTCCAATTATGGCAGTGCGACTATTCCAATTATGGCAGTGTGACCATTCCAATTATAGTAGTGTATGCATACGAGCATCCGAACATAGCATCAAATATGGCATGTGAGAAACAACCAAAGCATATGAGAATCAATCAAAACATGATGGAACACATAGCAAGATGACAGCTTTGTCAAGCTGGACCAAAATGGGCACATAGGGCACTGTACTTACTCAAAAAATTCTTAAAAGATATCCCTGGAAAGAAGACTCAGAGGCCAACATTTTTTCTCAAGCAAGCTAATCCTAAAAGAGACCATAGGCAGGTCGAAAATATTCCCCAAGTACAGGCAAATACACTGGTCAAGTCTGTTCCAGATTTTTGACCAGTTGCACCATAAATTCCAAATAAAATTTTATTCTTAATGAAAATTAAATACAGACATATGTATGTAGATAACTGTCTGATCTAAAATTTCATTAAGAAAAAAAAATTAAAACAGAATATTTTCTTTGTGAAAAATGACTCTTTTCAATCATGCAAATCAGCACATCATGACAGATCTGAAATCAAAGCACTATGCACATAAAAATTGATATCAATTCAAAAAAAATGAAAACAATATGAAACCAGTGCCATTTTTTAGAAGACTTTCATGTCTAAAAATTTCATGTTAAGTGGATTTTCTGATTATGGCCATAAGGCCTTTGTCTAGAGACTTTCCAATGGAGGATTGCATTACATCCGAGAAAAATAGCAATGTCAAAGACAAAATTTTTTATATATTTCCCCAATTCCAAATGGAACGAAATTTTTAGGGTAGTCTTCTATAATATCAGAGAGATTCCCATAAAATTTTGGGGTTCAAAATCTTAGAAAAAATACATATGATGTACGTCCTAAGTTTGAACCCTAAATCTGGAATTTTTAGATCAGAAAATCACTTTATGAAATTTACAAAAAACATCAAACATCATTGTATATCAATCAAAAATTCATCATTGAATAGCTTAGACAAATTATCATTCATGAAAAATGTTAGACATAGGCATCCTAACATTAACAAGCATGTAATAGAGCATTCATGATTGAGATTTCATGAAAATTAGCCTTTTTCAAGCAAAATTGGCATTCGGGCATTATAACGACCTCTAAATTTATTTAGAGTACTAACCTTGGGCTCAAATCGAGCGAAACCGTTGATGAAGGGTGATTGGGGGTTGTATCAATCCCCTTTGAATGTGAATCCTCCTTCTCCTCTCTTCTGCTTCTTTTTCTCTTCTCTTTCTCTCTTTTCTTCTTCTCTTTTCTTTCTTTTCTCTTTTCTCTCTCTTTCTTTCTTCCTCTCTCACGTTTTCTCTCTCTCACTCACGTTTCTCTCTCTCACCCACGTTCCCCTCTCTCTCTGGTCTGGAAAAGGATCCCTCCTCTCTCCTATTTATAATTTTTCACTCATTTTCTAGAAGATCCTTCTTTCCTTTTCTTCTTTTTCTAGAAAATCTTTTTTCTCTCCATTTTTCTTCTTTCCTTTCTTTTCTTCCCCTCTCACGTTTTTTCTTCTTCCTTTCTTTCCTTTTTCTCATTCTTCTTCTAGAAAACCCCTTCTCTTTCACGTCTCCCTCTCTCCTCTTTCCTTTTTCTTCTCCAAGATCTTTTAGATTTCATCTCAACCCTAAAGCCTCCTTCTCTTTCACGTCTCTCTCTCTCCTCTTTCCTTTTTCTTCTCCAAGATCTTTTAGATTTCATCTCAACCCTAAAGCCTCCTTCTCTTTCACATCTCCTCTCTCTTCTCTTTCCTTTTTCTTCTCCAAGATCTTTTAGATTTCATCTCAACCCTAAAGCCTCCTTCTCTTTCACATCTCCTCTCTCTCCTCTTTCCTTTTTCTTCTCCAAGATCTTTTAGATTTTATCTCTTATATATAATAATATATATTATATACACATATATTTAATAACATACATATATGTATAGTATACAATATATATAATATATAAATACTATGCACATTGATGAACTGGTTCGAAACGGGTTGAGACTGACTTAGGTTGACTGAGTTAAACTGATAAGGGTTGAGCTAGGTTGGACCAAAACTGGCTTGAACTGAGTTGACTGGATTAATTGGAATTAACTGGGTTTTCTCTCCTTGTCATTTCATGGGTCATTTCCGCTGTTATCCCGCATGGAATTTTCCGATGGCCTCTATTCCAAATTTTTTGCGTTCATTTTGTAGAACATTAAAAATGAGGAATATAGGAACTGGAATCACCTGAATCCGATGTAGAACGGAAAAGATATGCAGCTTTGAAGTTCTAACGATAATTTTGCATGCAAGCTTGCATGGGACCCACTGGTGACTTCTACCCGGGATTTTTTACGTCCACTTTGTAGAACATCATGAATGAAGAATAATGGTCTTGGAATCATCTGAATCCGATGTCGGATGATCAAGATATGATGATTTGAAATTCAAACAATCCAACTTAGGATAATTTGCATAAAGGCCCCTAGGATTATTTATAATAATTTCATAAACCTCCCTCATATGTATCATCTGACTAAAATGGTCATATCTTCCTCATTTGATATCGAAATTGAGCAATTCTAGTCTCGTTTCGAAGATAATTCTATGATCTATGCATCCATGCAAAATTATAACCCATGACCTTGCTGTGGACCCATTGAAAACTTCCTCAAATTCACAGACCCATTGAAAACTTCCTCAAATTCACAGTCAAGAATCCAAACTTTCGATCACCTTTCTTCCTTTTGTTGTCCATACACCAGCAGGACTTTGTTTAGCTGGGATGGCAAAAATGGGGTGCTTACACCAGCAAACACACATCCGTCACATTCGTAGTCCATGTCGTGTACTTCATCTTCGAATGGCATCCCTTTTAATTGGGCTAAGTAGGAGATCGCAAGCACATTCAGATAATTAACAATAGTAGTACCTACAATATCATCTAAAAAGAATGGCGTATGTCACAACCCAATTCTGAACCAACTAGAATGGCGTGATGAACCGTCTATGATCCAACGGTTCAATCAGGATCTCGAATAGGCAGTGTCCCTTTACTTAAACCATTTACATCCACAACCATAATCAGAGTAAATAAACAATAGTGGAAGTCTTTAATATTAATGAACTGACTATCTAACAATGATAACATAAATAAAATATCCAATTATCTCCAAAAGACTAAGACATAAAATAAAATAAATTAATCAATTACTTGTTCTGAATAATCTAACAAATAAAACTACTCAAAACACATGAGTTGCACTCGCACGACGAATCATGCGACTCCATCATAGCTTCCACGTCCATCACCGCAACATGTCCGTACATCGGAGCATTCACATAATCTTCTACAGTAGGACCTGCATCATCAACTAAAAAGATTGGACGTCGAAAGGGTGAGCACACATCATGGCTCAGTGAGCAAACAAAACAATGCAACAAACATATGCATGCATTCAATTCATATCTTTGGTCTGATTTATATGTTTGCAATGTGCAATAGAAAAGATAGGTGGCTGCCGCACCTCTATACATGAGTGTGTGAAGCTGTCCAATGGATCAAACACCATTGTCATCCCACATGCACCCATCATGGAATAGAGATAGAGCTAAATTACCTGGATTAAATACCGCATGACACTTCCCCTGATGCCCTACCCATACCAACACATAAGCCCCTATTAGCGAGGGCTTGCAAACTGGGATCTCAACTAACCAATCCTAATGTCAAACAATGTATCCAAGGCCACACCCCAGCATCCCTCAATACATACATAGAGATAGAGCTAAGGCCCCCAAGCAGAGTCAGAGACTACACAGTCCGAGACCCCCTCCCCTGATGCCCTACGACGTAATAGTTCTGCTAAGGTAATGGCGATACGACGATGTTAGTGGACAAGACTTGAGTAAAGATAGAGCTAGAGTCTAGTGACCAGGATGAACCATAGTGTCACATCCCCCCCTGATGCCCCACTCACATCAGGTACACTATCCACACACATACATTCACATGCCTATTCCTAGCATCATCATCATGATCATGTTATAAATATACAGAATTAAATATGCATGAGCAGTAATAACACGAATATTGGATGACATGTGAAACGCACATTACTAGCATATAAGCATAAAATCATTCATGGCATTGGACTCAATAAGAACAGTTTATTATTAGCCAATTAATTTAGGTCTTGTTCCCTCACCTTTGGTCGATAGTAGTTCCTCGTTAAAGCTTTGTAAATCACTATTAAACCACTTGGAAACCTAATAAATTTATAGATTTTAAATTAAAATTTATTTCTAGCAATTTAGACTAACAGAAACTGAGGGGTCACAGGTGTGGCAACACCTGTGGTCTCAGTTTCTATGACCACAGGGTGTGTGGTCGCAAGGTGTTGTCACACCCCAATTCTGGTCTATTCAGAATGATGAGATGAACCGATAAATAACCAACGGTTCAACCAGGATCTCAAATAGGCTATCCCCGCGTTATCCAAACTTACACACATCCGTAATCATAATCAGAGTAAATACACAATAGCGGAAATCTTATAATCAGATGAACTGAGAAACTAAATGATAATAATAATTTAATAGCAAATTATTCTTTATTCAACTGAGACATAAATATTAAATATCAAATACATGTCTGAATAAATCCAATAAAGAAACCTATAAAATGTCTAATCAAATATACACGAGTTGAACTCGCAAGAGGAGTCGTGTGTATCATCTTCAGCTCCAGCTTCCATTGCTGCCACGTGCCTGTACGCAGATGCACCCATGTAGTCTTCAACCGTAAAGCCTGCAGCATCAACTAAAAATATTCGACGTCGAGGGGTGAGCACACATCACGGCTCAGTGAGTAGCCAAAACAATGCAACAATACATATGCATGCAAAAAATCAATTTATATCTTTAGTCTGGTATATAAGTTTGCAGTATGAAATATAAAGGTTTAGGTAGCCAAAGGTCGTGTTTATTGACTCCGCCTCTATACACGAGTGTGTGACGTTACCCGGAGATCACGTTTATCATCAACTCACATGCACCCAACCATGAACATTATATAACAAAGGTTACGTTTATTGCTATATAGTGCCATACCAACACGTAAGCCCCTGTTAGCGAGGGCTATAAACTGGGCTCGCAACTAACCAATCCTAATGCCAAACAGTGTATCCAAGGCCTCACCCCCGCATCCCTCAGAATGTCCATAGAGCTAAGGCCCCCCAGTAGAGTCAGAGACTACAAGGACCGAGACCACCTCCCCTGATACTCTACGACATAATAGTTCTGCTAAAGTAATGGCGATACGACGATGCCAATGCACAAGACATGAGTTAGAGATAGAGCTAAAGTGCTGAGACCCGCCAAAGGTTAACGTTTATTGACGTTCTCATCACACCTCCCCTGATACTCGCTCGCATCAAGCACATCAACCACACACATACAAGCACATGCCTATTCCTATCATCATCATCATCATCATGTTATAAACAATAAAGTAAATATGCATGAACAAGTAATAGAAATATTGGATGGCATGCTGTATGCACATTACAAACATATTCGCATAGAATCAAACATATCATAGGACTCAAGAAATAGAAAACAGTTTATTATTAACCAATTTAGTTTGGGATTAAGGTTCCTTACCTTAGCTTGCTATAAGATACTTTTCCAAGCTTTAAATTCATCTTTACAATGTTATTATATTGCTAGAAGACCTAACAAAATTGATAGAATTTAATTAGAATAAATTCTGAATTTAAAACCATTCTCTCAACTGAGGGTCGATGCCAGGGTCGATGGGTCTATCGACCCTCCCCTCTTTCTGGACTTCCCGAATGCTGAGGGTCAATGGTCAGAAACACCTAGGGTCGGATGGTCATCGACCCTGGGTGCGACCCTCGATCCACTCTGGTCCAATTTCCACTTTTTAATCCATTCTTCGTGTTTGGGGTCCTATGGTTTGCTTCTACACTCCATTAAACATTCGTTCCATGGTCTGAAACCATGAATCATCCTCCTAGATGGCTTTCATGCATTCTCTTAGGGTTTTCCATGAAAACCTAACCATGGATGGATGGTTTGGATTTCTCCGAGATTACTCTCTCTCCAATAACTATCCTAAGGTCTGTAGAAACTCATGGAATTAGTATCCATACCTGAGAAGATTAACCTTTCTCTGCAACTCTTCTCCTTTTTGCTAAGTTCTCTTGCTTGACTCTCTTCTTCCTCTTTTCCTTCTCCTCTCTTTCTTTCAATTCAATTAGGGTTGTGAAAGGAGTGAAAGTGGCTTAGGGACGTCCTTTAAATAGAGTAGGAACATCCTAAATAAGTCCCTCTGAGATTTGGAAAGAATCCCAATCGAAAAATATAGAAATTTCCTAATTTCCATATTCGGCAGAAACCAAGGGTCGATGGGAGGGTCGATGATCCCGTCGACCCTAGGGTCTTAAGTTGTCCGATCCTCCCTCCAAAACCGAGGGTCTGACTTTCTGTTTTGGGAGGTCCGACCCTGCTTAGCTGGGTATGTGACCCTTTACGCCCTTGGTCCATTTGACTCGACCATGATGGGTAAACCTTGTTCAAGGTGGTAAGACCGAGTTAGATTGACACGGGTCTTACAGGTGTGGTCGCATATCCAACAACCACACATGCGACCACACCCTCCCAGGAACTTCCTGAGGGCATGTGGTCGCAATGTGTAGTCGCATATCATGCGACCACACATGCAACCACACATGTGATGGTCGATTTTTTCACTCTCAACTCCATTCCTTCATGTTTGGATTCCTTGGCTTGTCATCATGGTCCTTCCTATGATTTTTTTGTGGCTCAGAACTAATATTTTTACTTAATCCTTCATCCACATAAATTTTTTTCGTAGATTCTCCTGGAATTTATCCATGGATTGATGATTGGGGTCTCACTTAATCCCTATCTCCTTCATGAACTATTCTAGGCATTCAATTGACATGGGGAATATTTTCATACCTTAAGCTTGTTGAAGATTCAGAGTTTTCTGTGAAATTTTATCCTCTTAGTCTTCCTCTTCAATTCTCCTTCTCTTCCTCCTCTTCTCTTTCTTTCACTTTCAGTTTGAGTTCCAAAAGGATGAAAGAGGCTATGGGATGTCCTATTTATAGAGGAAAACCCCCCATAATAAGCCTACTTTGTTTTGGAAAGAACTGTCACACCCCAATTCCGTAATATTCAGAATGGTGTGATGAACCGCTAATAAACCAACGGTTCAACCAGGATCTCTAATAGGCTGTGTCCGTTGAAAATAAAACCATACACATCCACAACCATAATCAGAATAAATACACAATAGCGGAAATCTTAATAATAAATGAGCTGAGGAATCTAATTGTGATAATCATAGATAAAGTATCAATTTATGTTGTATCGACTGAAAAATAAGTAAATAAAATATCAATTATATTTCCTTAATAAATTCAAATGAAAATCTAATCGGAAATGCATGCATTGCACTCGCATGAGGGATCATGCATTTCCAAGAAGTCTTCAGCTTCCATTGCAACGACGTGCCCGTACATAGAAGTTTTCATATAGTCCTCCACCATAGTACCTGCATCATCAACTAAAATATTCGACGTCGAAAGGGTGAGCACACATCACGGCTCAGTAAAGCAAACAAAACAATGCAACAATCATATGCATGCATTCAATTCATATCTGTGGTCTGGTTTATAAGTTCGCAATATGCTATAGAAATGTTCGGTGGCCGCCTCACCTCTATACACGAGTGTGTGAATCCACCCAATGAAAATGGCACTATCGTCCCACATGCACCCACCATGCACAATATACCCCCCATGAAAATGGCATGGCTGTACTTGTTGCCCACACCAACACGTAAGCCCCTGCTGGCGAGTGCTTGCAAACTGGGATCGCAACTAACCAATCCTAAGGTCAAACAGTATATCAGGGCCTCACCCAGCATCCCTCAATACATTCATAGAGATAGAGCTAAGGCCCCCCGACAGAGTCGAAGACTACACGGTTCGAGACCACCTCCCCTGATACCCTACGACATAATAGTTCTGCTAATGTAATGGCGATACGACGATGTCAGTGGACATGACTGAGTAGAACCATGGCACAATATACACCCCATGAAAATGGCATGGCTGTACCGGTTGATACCATCCCTTACCCGCACCATATACACTAACCACACACATACATTCACATGCCTATTCCTAGCAGCATCATCATCATCATGTTATAAGTTAACAGAATTAAATATGCATGAACCGTAATAGCAAAAATATTGGATGACATATTGAAAGCACATACAAGCATACACGCATAGAATCAGTCATGGCATTGGAGTCAAGAAATAAAAATAGTTTATTATTAGTCAAATAGTTTAGGTCTTGTTCCCTCACCTTTGCTTGAGTGTTGATCCTCTTTCAAGCTTTAAAACCACTTTTATATCGTTAGAAAAACTTAACAAGTCGATAGATTTTGGTTAGAAGTCATTCCAGCATCATTAGGCTTGTTTTTAAGCACGGGTCGCAGGGTGGGTCGCAGGTAGGGTAGCAGTCTACATCGACCCCCAGGGTAGGGTCGATGCCAGGGTCAGATGTTCCATCGACCCTGGGTGCGACCACCCCTATTCTAGACTTCCCGAATACTGGGGTCGATCCTGTGGTCTAGTAGGATCAATTCTCAATCGACCCCACGTGCGACCCCCCTGTGGGTTGAGTCAAGATTTTCATCCTACAGTCCATTCTTTCACGTTTGGGTCCTATGGCTTACTTCCACAATCCATTCTAGGCTTGTTCTATGGTTTAGAACACTAGGTTTCTTCCTTACCTTGTCTACCATGATTTCTCCATGGATTTCATCAAAATCTTCCCATGGGTGTATGATTTGGGTTTCTCTTAGACCATACTCTCTTCATGAACTATTCTAAGGTCTTAGATTATCAAATAAAAGGCTTGCCCATACCTTAGGTTTGCTGAGATTCAGATATTTCTCTGAATTCTTCAATTAGGTCTTCTTCTCCAACTTTCCTTCTCTTCTTCTTCTCTTCTCTTTTTCTCACTCTCAATTAGGGTTTCAAAATGAGTGAAAGAGGCTTAGGGACATCCTATTTATTGAGTATAATCTCTAAAAATAAGTCGAATTGAGATTAGGAAGGAATCCCATTGAAATTTGGAAAGATTCCTATTTATGGTTTCTGTCGGCAAACAGGGGGTCAATGAGGGGGTCGTAGATCCCGTCGACCCTTAGTTCCTAAGTTGTCCGACCCCTAGTGAAAAATTAGGGGTCTGACTTCTATGTGAGGGGGGGTCGACCCTGCCTACCTAGGTATGTGATCCTGCCCTCCAATCGACCATGATGGGTAGACCTGGTATAAGGTGGTAAGACCGGTTAGTTCGGTACAGGTCTTACAAGAACCCCCTTCAGATTAGGAAGGTTTCCTAATCATGATTTCTGACTGCGTTGTATGGCTGCAGGTGTGGTCGCAGAACCCATCGACCACACAGTCTAAAACATGTGACCACACAACCCAAATTCATGTGGTCGTTTTAATCTGAGGTGTGGTCGACCACACCTGTTTAGGTATGCGACCACACACTCATAATTGACTATTTTTTGGTTCAAATTCATCTTATGGTTACTTCACGCACATGGTCCGCTTGGCCCGACCATGATAGGAAGACCTAATAAAAGTGGTAAGACCGCTTAGTTCGATACGGGTCTTACAACTCCTCCCCTCTTTTTTTTATAAATTTTGTCTTCAAAATTTGTACATAGTCGAAAAGGTGAGGATATTGCTTTCGCATGGCATTCTCTTCTTCGCATGTGATCTCTTCTATATCATGGCTTCTCCAAGTAACCATAACATAATAAATATCATGATTGCATAGACGTTGAACATTTTGGCTAGTAATTTCAGTTGGTGCTATTTCGAATGTCAAATCATCAGTTAGACCCGGTGGATCCACTGTTATAACGTGTGTTGGATCTCCGACGTACTTCTTCAGTAATGAGATATGAAATACATTATGCACACTTGACATAGATGGGGGTAGTGCTAACTGATACGCCACTTTCCCACATCTAGCTAAAATCTCATATGGCTCGACATATCTCGGACTTCGCTTTCCTTTCTACCCGAATCGTCTTAAGCCTCACATAGGTGATACTTTCAAAAATACCTTATCACCCACGATGAATTCAAGGTCTCGATGTCGAGTATCTGCATACTGTTTCTGCCGGTTCGGAGCTGTTCTAACTCTTTCCTTGATAATGTCGACCACTCAACAAGTCTCTTCAACAAACTATGGACCAATAATACTCCATTATCTAATTTCATTCCAAAAAAAGGAGTTCGACACTTTCTTCCATACAGTGTTTCATAGGGTGACATCTGTATAGTAGCCTGATAGCTGTTTTTATAGGCGAACTCGATCAATGGTAGTTTCTCATCCCATAATCCTTTGAAATCAATAACATAGGCACGAAGCATGTCTTCTAAAATCTGAATGGTATGCTCCGACTATCCGTCTATCCGAGGATGGAATGTAGTACTAAACTTCAACGCCGTACCCATAGCTTTCTGTAATCCTTTCCAGAACATGGAGGTAAAGCTTGGGTCTCTGTCGGACACAATGCTTTCAGGTACACCATGCAATCTGATAATATTATCCACATATAGCTTGGCTAACCTCTCTAGGGTACACTATGGTCGTATAACTATGAAGCGAGCTATCCTAGTCAGACGATCTACAATCACCCAGATCGCGTCAACTACTTTGGGAGTCAATGGTAACCCGGTGACAAAGTCCATAATGATGCAGTCCCATTTCCAAACTGGTTATGGTAGTGGCTGCAATAATCCTGTAGGTCCGTGCCTTTTAGCCATTACCCTATGAAAATTTAGGCATTAAGACACAAATTTAGCTACATCCGCTTTCATTCCTCTCCACCAATACAGTTTCTTCAGATCATGATACATCTTCGTACTTCCAGGATGTACTGTTTAAGCGATGGTGTGAGCTTCCTTCATTAGTCTGTGTCTAATATCCAAGTCTTCATTTTCAGGAACACACACTCTTCCTTTATATTTTAGTACCTTTTCAACGTCCAAGGTAAACTCAGGAGTAGTCCTACCATTTTTGATGTCTTCTTGCACCGTTCTCAGATAAGGGTTTGATTTAATAGCGGCTTTAACTTTGTCTAATATATCAGGTATAATCTTCAATGTGGTAAACATTTTTGAAAACCGAAGAATAAACCCTTGGTTGATTGATCCACCCGATGCATCTATCATGAATTTCTCATTACCATGATTGAATACTTTCCCCGTAACACACATTGTCGTAGTCATGTTAACCTCTCCTTGGGATTTTATCATTGTTTTTTCTTGCTTAGCGCATCAACAACTACATTAACCTTTCCTGGATGATACTAGGTATTGCAATCATAATCCTTCAATAATTCCAGCCATCTTCTTTGTCTCATGTTTAACTCCTTTTGATTAAAAAGATAAGTGAGACTCTTATGATTTGATTTAATATCAAATTTCTCTCCATAGAAATAATGTCTCCATATCTTGACAGCATGTACTACTGCTGTTAATTCCAAGTCATGAGTGAGATAGTTCTTCTCGTGTGTCTTCAGTTGTCTTGAGGCATACGCAACTACTTGTTCTCCTTGCATAAGCACACATCCTATACCCAACCCAGACGCATCAATGTACAAGGTAAATGGTTCTCCTCGATTAGGAATAGTCAAGATGGAAGCGGATATCAATCTAGCCTTCAATGTTTGAAAACCCTCCTCACATTTGTCGGTCCAAACAAACGTTACTTCTTTCTTAGTCAAACTGGTGAGAGGTATGGCAATTCTAGATTATTCTTCCACGAATCATCGGTAATACCCTGCTAGACCTAAGAAACTTCTGATTTTTGCAACACTCTTAGGTGCTTCCCATTTCACAATGGCTTCAATCTTGTTAGGATCCACTTTAATTCCCTCAGTGGATACAACATGGCCTAGGAAAGTGATCTCATTTAGCCAAAACTCACACTTTATAAATTTGGTGTAAAAGTTCTCTTTTCTTAGTCGCTGCAGAGAAGCTCTTAGATTTGTGACACGAGTTTCTTTGTCCTTGGAGTAGACCAATAAGTCGTCAATAAACACAATGATTAATGTATCCAAAATATCAGGGAATACCCGATTCATGAGTTCCATAAAAGTTGCATTGCGTTAGTTAATCCAAAAGACATGACTAAAAATTCATAATGTCCATATCTTGTTCCAAATGCTGTCTTTGGAATATCACCTTCCTTAATCTTCAACTGATGGTATCATTACCAAAGACCAATCTTGGAGAACACTTTGGCACCTTGCAACAGACCGAACAAGTCATCGATCCGAGGCAACGGGTAGCGATTCTTGATTGTAAGCTTATTTAATTCCTGATAGTCTATACACAGTCGAACACTACCTTCCTTCTTCTTCACAAACAATACTGGCGCTCCCCATGGTGATATGCTGGGTCTGATATAACCCTTGTCTAGCAATTCCTGTAATTGTACCTTCATTTCTTTCAGTTCAGTAGGAGCCATTAGATAGGGTGCTTTAGATACTGGTGCGGCTCCGGGTATAAGATCTATAACGAACTCTGTCGCTCGGTCGGGTGGTAGTCTTGGTAGTTCCTCAAGAAACACATCCAAAAAGTCACGCACAACATCAATATCTTCCATTCATGGTGCTTCCTTTGTGAGATCAACCACGGATACTAGATACCCAACTCCTCCTTTCTCGAGGTATTTTCTAGCCTTTAATGTAGAGAAGATGAGTTTTCATTTATGGGAAAGTCTGGTTCTCGCAAAACTAAACTCTGCTCCTTCCTTGTCTTTAAATGTCAGTTTCTTTTCTGCACATAATAGGTTTACAGAATGCCGAGCTAACCAATCCATTCCCAAGATAACGTCAAAGTCTGCCATCTCAAGTTGAATTGAGGATGCATCCAAAATCTTCTCGCCAATAAGAATTGGACATGGTCCATAACCTTTTTCTAGTTCCACTTCTAATCCCATAGGCGATCGTAAAGCAATTTGTAGTCTAATGATCTGAGGGATAGATTTAGCTTCTTTTCAATTGACACATATAAAAGAATGAGTATCTCCAGAATCAAAGAGTACCCTGGCGGGTATGCCATTAATAGGTATGATACCTGTGATTTGTTTTAATTTAGTCTACATGTTCACAGAAGGTAATACAAAATGAAAGGTTCAGGTCATACATGTGACCACATCGAGCGATGCAGCAGCATCCTCAAATGTAACTGCATAAACCTTTCCTTGTTGTTGCTGCTTCTTAGGCTTAGGACACTCTCTTGAATAATGTCCCATTTGATTACAGTTATAGCATTTTACTCCTTCACTATTTTGCTTCTATTGAGGTTGGGCTGTTGTAGTAGTCTTGGCTGTAGCATTAAAGCCTTGAGTATGGAAGGGTTTAAAGGTCTTTGTGTTCCCTCCGTTATATGAATTTCCACTAGGCCTTTTGATACCTCTATTTTGAACAAAGTAACTCTCCCTCTGGCTCGATTCCAGTACTCGAGCAATCTGTACCGCTTCATTATAAACTTTCTTTTCCAGTCCCAATACATGCTCCCAGATACTTCCCCTAAGTCCCATGATGAACCTTCGGGTTTTAGTATTTTTCTCCTGCATGCTAGAGGGAGCAAAGAAAAATAGCACTTCATAACGCTGTTGATACGCATCCACATTCATCTGTCCCTGATACAAACTCAGGAACCCTCTTTCCATAGCATTTCTAAAACTTCTAGGAAAATATTTCTCAAAGAATGCCTCTTTAAGATAGCCCAGGTCAATTGGGCATGCTTCATTAACAGATAACTCCGAGTAGACTTCCACCAATGGTGTGCATCGCCCTTCAGCATAAATGTCGCACATAGCACTTTTTTCTCTTCATTAACAGTCGTCATCATGAAGTTCCTTTCCATCTCGTCGATCTAGTGAGCTGGCCACAAAGGATCTGTTGGCTTACAATTATACTCCTTAGGCTTCATCTTCAGAAAATGCTCGATCAGTCAAGAATGGTCCAACTGATATTGAGCATAGGCTCCATATATAGGTGGTTGATACTGGTAACTACCTTGGGCTACTTCAGGGTTTTGTACTGGAGCTTGTACAACTGGCGTTTGAGGTGCTTGAGGTACCGTATTGCTACCCCCTGGTGTAGTGCTAGCTAGTCTCGCTGGTATACGTGTAGTATGTGCAACTGCAAAAGCCATTCCCATAGCAGCTTGCACCTGCTATATTTGCTGCAGCTGTTGTGCTAGGTCCATTACTGCAGTAACCAAATTTGTAGGTGGGTTGGCAAGTTTGTAGGATTAGCCTAGTTGTTGGCTCCTGGTGGTACCACATTTTGATTCTCTTGTCTTTCAAGGTTTTCATGGCCATTTTCCTCTACAAGTGGGGGTGGTGGAATTGGGTTGTGTCCACGCCTGGATACTCTTCGCCCAGCCATTTCCTGTTTTTTGATGGTGGTAGTGTTTGAAAATCATAGAACATGTGAGGCAATCATAATATACGTCATTCTCAAGTCAAAATCTAATTAATCAATGTAAAATTTCAATTTTCCAAGTCATTCAGTCATAATACAATATTTTCCATCATGTGGTCGACGGTGGGGTCGCAGTACATGCAATCACAGGGTATGCGACCACACAAAATCCTGTTAGCTCACTGAGAGCCTGTGGTTGATCGTGTGGTCGCAGTATGTGCGACCATAGGGTGTGACAACATGAAATCTATCAGCTCACCAAGAGCTTGTGGTAAATCGTGTGGTCGCATATTTTGGTCAAATTTTGTAACCACACGACCCCAAATCAGGTTTTTAAACATGATTTTTGGAGTCATTCTCCACTCTTCTCTTTTGCTTTCAACTCAACTCGCCACCACTGAGTTGCTATAGTGTCGACCACTCAAGTTTGGTGATTCTTTCATCCATCCACGACCTATGCTCTGTTCTTTCAGGTATGTTATCTACTAGTTCTCCTTTTAATTTCAAAACTAGGTTTTTCTCTATTTATAGGGTTTTCTTCAAATTAAAATTTTTTTTACCATAAAAATTTGATTCTTATTGGGGGTTTTTGCTATTGGCCACCTAATGGATGAAAGCCCTCATGAAAATTTGAGTTTCATCGGTTAGTTTATGAAAAACATGAAATTTTCCATTTTTGACCTAATTTTTGGGGTTTTTTCAAATTGTCAAAATTTCTTCAAATTCGATCTACCTAGTTTAAATTTCAAACTGTATAAGCCTTGCAGAATGGTTTGGGACATATGTAAGTCCTCCTGCCCAACTATTTGGGTGAAAAGTGAGGCTTTTGGCTAAATCACACCATTATAATGCCAAAATTTTGAGTTTTTCTCTATATCTAATATCTTTCTTATTGGTCTGTGTCTTTGCAGATAACATGGCTCGCACCAAGGTCCCCAGAGTTCATGATCCTCTTCGCTTCTGGTCTAATGAAGCAGAGACTCAGTATGCTCATTATGAGCGTAAAAAGGTTGAAAGGGGTCGTTGTGCAATCCTGTCTAATTTAGCCTTATTTAATGTGGAGGGCACCTTTGGTGATATGGGCTGGCTCCCTGTGATATTGTATGAGGGTTACACCTATCCTGCATTGGTGAAGCAGTTCTATTCTAATCTACAGGTGGAGGGTGACTCAGAGGACATAGACAGGGGTAGAGAGCTCAGGATCACTGGTTATGTTAAAGGGGTGGAGATCTCCTTTAACTGTCAGGAGTTGGTTGATCTCCTAGGAATATCCAATGATGGCCCATTAGTAAATTGTGCACCTAAGGAACCCCAGTTCTTGTTAGTGATGCGTGCAGAGATTGACTGCCTACTTCTTAGGGATGATCGTTGGGAGATGAAGTCAATCAATCTACGGTCGGAACCTCGAGTGTACTGCAAGATCATTCAGCACAACCTGATTCCTCAGAGTGGGCATTATGAGAAGATTTCACAGTTGACCCAGTATCTCCTGTACTACATCTGCACTAGGCAGCCCGTCTAGTTTCCTTACATTATTATCAGGACTATGCTCCATGCTACGATGTCTGGTCTGAGGGGCAACCTACCCAATGGGCATTTGATCACCACTCCGCTCACCCACCTACAGGTCGACTTGGTTGATGAGAGGATTCATAAGGACACCTTTTCGACCGACCTTGACTGGGAGGCCATTTGTAGGATGGGGATGCGAGATGTGCAGGTCAGTGACTAGGGGAGGAACGCTATGGTGCATCCCTGTACTAGAGTAGAGATAGCAGATGTAGAGGCTGCAGCAGCAGCAACAGCAACAGCAGCAGCAGCAGCAGCAGAGGTCTATGGGGGTGATGCTGAGGCGGATGATGATCGGATGTACATGGATGTGAACGCCATACCTCCTCCATCACCACTGCATTCCACTGGAGCTGTCCCTTTTAAGGTTCCTTCCCACTCAGTTGGTCCTTCGCACCCACTACCAGATGACGTGATGGGGCTGTTACATAAGATTCGAGAGTCCCAGCGTGCTATTGATCAGCGGGTGGTGGATCTGGTAGCTAGTTTCCAGGTGACCCAGACTCAGGTAGCTTGGCTTACGAGGGTATATGACGAGGATTATGATCGAGATCGTGAGGCACCTTCTCCTCCAACACCCCCAGCTCCATGATGCATTCATTTCTTTTACTTGTACTACAAAGTAACTGTCCGAATTATGGACCGTACTCCAATTCGGATATATTTTGTTTTTATTCTCATTCGATGTATACATGAAACTTGTTTCTCATCTTATATGTGTATTATTTTCTTTCTTAATTTTTGTCTCATACAACACAAGTGCTTATGGTGTGTTCTTATTACAGCTTTTATGTTTATCCTAACTCAGTTCACAACTTTTGTGGAAGTATATAGGTTTAATAGATATAGCCTGAGAGCTCTGATACCAAGTTGTCACACCCCAAGTCTGAACTTACTAGAATGGTGTGATGAACCGTCTATGATCCAACAGTTCTATCAGGATCTCGAATAGGCCGTGTCCCTTTACTTAAATCATATACATCCACAACCATAATCAGAGCAAATAAACAATAGCGAAAGTCTTTAATATTAATGAACTGAGTATCTAACAAAGATAACATAAATAAAGTATCCAATTATCTCCAAAAGACTAAGACATAAAATAAAATAAATTAATCAATTACATGTTTTGAATAATCCAACAACTAAAACTACTCAAAAATACATGAGTTGCACTCACACGATGAATCATGCGACTCCATCATAGCTTCCGCGTCCATCGTCGTAACATGTTTGTACATCGGAGCATTCAAATAATCTTCTACAGTAGGACCTGCATCATCAACTAAAAAGATTCGACATCGAAAGGGTGAGCACACATCATGGCTCAGTGAGCAAACGAAACAATCCAACAAAATAATATCCTCACCTTCCGAGTCGAAAATGTAAAGATATTGCTTTCGCATGGCAGTCTCTTTTTCCCATGTGATCGCTTCTATATCTTGGCTTCTCTAAGTAACCTTAACATAATAAATATCACAGTTGCATAGACGTTGAACCTTTCAGCTGGTAATTTCAGTTGGTGCTACTTTGAATGTCAAAGCATCAGTTAGACCCAGAGGATCCGCTATTATAACGTGTGTTGGATCTCTGACGTACTTCATCAGTAATGAGATATGAAATACATCATGTACACTTGACATAGATGGGGGCAGTGCTAACTGATACGCCCCTTTCCCATGTATAGCTAGAATCTCATATAACCCGACATATCTCGTACTTAGCTTTCCTTTCTGGCCAAATTTTTTTAAGCCTCACATAGGTGATACTTTCAAGAATACCTTATCACCCACGATGAATTCAAAGTTTCGATGTCGAGTATCTGCATACTGTTTCTGCCGGTTCGGAGCTGTTCTAACTCTTTCCTTGATAATGTCGACCACTCAACAAGTCTCTTCAACAAACTCTGGTCCAACAATACTTCGTTCTCTAACTTCATTCCAAAACAAAGGAGTTCGACACTTTCTACCATAAAGTGCTTCATAGGGTGACATCTGTATAGTATCCTGATAGCTGTTGTTATAGGCAAACTCTATCAATGGTAGTTTCTCATCCCATGTTCCTTTGAAATCAATAACACAGGCATGAAGCATGTCTTCTAAAATCTGAATGGTATGCTCCAACTGTCCGTATGTCTGAGGATGGAATGCAGTACTGAACTTCAACGTTGTACCCATAGCTTTCTGTAATCCTTCCCAAAACTTAGAGGCAAAGCATGGGTCTCTATCGGACACAATGCTTTTAGGTACACCATGCAATCTGATAATATTATCCACATATAGCTTGACTAACCTTTCTAGGGTATACAGAGGTCGTATAGCTATGAAGCTAGTTATCTTTGTCAGACGATCTACAATCACCCAGACCACGTCAACTACTCGGGGAGTCAATGGTAACCTGGTGACAAAGTCCATAGTGATGCAGTCCCATTTCCAAGCTGGTTCTGGCAGTGGCTGCAATAATCCTGAAGGTCTTTGCCTTTCAGCCATTACCCTCTGACAATTTAGGCATTGAGACACAAATTTAGCTACATCCGCTTTCATTCCTCTCCACCAATATAGTTTCTCCAGATCATGATACATCTTCGTACTTTCAGGATGTACCGAATAAGCGGTGGTGTGAGCTTCCTTCATTAGTCTATGTCTAATATCCAAGACTTCATTTTCAGGAACACACACTCTTCCTTTACATTTTAGTACCTCTTTGAACATCCAAGGTGAACTCAAGAGTAGTCCTACCTTTTTCAATGTCTTCTTGCACCGTTCTCAAATAAGGGTCTGATTTAATAGCGGCTTTCACTTCGTCTAATATGTCAGGTATAATCTTTAATGTGGCAAACATATTTGAAAACTGATGAATAAACCCTTGGTTGGTTGATCCACCTGGTGCATCTATCACGAACTGCTCATTACCATGATTGAATACTTTTCTTGTAACACACATTGCCGCAGTCGTGTTAACATCTCCTTGGGATTTTATCATTGTTTTTCTGCTTTGTGCATCAGCAACTACATTAGCCTTCCCTGGATGATACTGGATATCACAATCATAATCCTTCAATAATTCCAGTCATCTTCTTTGTCTCATGTTCAACTCCTTTTGATTAAAAAGATAAGTGAGGCTCTTATGATCTGATTTAATCTGAAATTTCTCTTTATACAAATAATGTCTCCATATCTTGACAGCATGTACTACTGCTGCTAATTCCAAGTCATGAGTGGGATAGTTCTTCTCATGTGTCTTCAGTTGTCTTGAGGCATACATAACTACTTGTTCTCCTTTCATAAGCACACATCCTAAACCCAACCCAAACTCATCAGTGTACAAGGTAAATGGTTGTCCTGGAATAGGAATAGTCAAGATGGAACGGATATCAATCTAGCCTTCAATGTTTGAAAACCCTCCTCACATTTGTCAGTCCAAACAAACGTTTCTCCTTTCTTAGTCAAACTGGTGAGAGGTACGGTGATTCTAGAGTAATCTTCTACGGATCGTCTGTAATACCCTGCTAGAACTAAGAAACTTCTAATTTCTGCAACATTCTTAAGTGCTTTTCATTTGACAATGGCTTTATTTTTGCTAAGATCCACTTTAATTCCCTCAACGGATACAACATGGCCTAGGAAAGCGACCTCATTTAGCCAAAACTCACACATTGTAAATTTGGAGTAAAGCTTCTCTTTTCTTAGTCGCTGCAGAGCGGCTAGTAGATTTATAACATGAGTTTCTTTGTCCTTGAAGTATACCAATATGTTGTCAATAAACACAATGACTGATGTATCCAACATATCATAGAATACCCGATTCATGAGTTCCATAAAAGTTATGGGTGCATTAGTTAATCCAAAATACATGACTAAAATTTCATAATGTCCATATCATGTTCTAAATGCTGTCCTTAGAATATCACCTTCCTTAATCTTCAACTGATGGTATCCTGACCGAAGATCAATCTTAGAGAACACTTTGGCACCTTGCAACTGATTGAACAAGTCATCGATCCGAGGCAACGGGTACCGATTATTGATTGTAAGCTTATTTAATTCCTGATAGTCTATACACAGTCGAACACTACCTTCCTTCTTCTTCACAAACAATACTGGCGCTCCCCATGGTGATATGCTGGGTTTGATATAACCCTTGTCTAGTAATTCCTGTAATTGTACCTTTAGTTCCTTCAGTTCAGTAGGAGCCATTAGATAGGGTGCTTTAGATACTGGTGCGGCTCCGGGTATAAGATCTATAACGAACTCTGTCGCTCGGTCGGGTGGTAGTCCCGGTAGTTCCTCAGGAAACACATCCAAAAAGTCACGCACAACATCAAAATCTTCCATTCATGGTGCTTCCTTTGTGAGATCAACCACGGATACTAGATACCCAACTCCTCCTTTCTCGAGGCATTTTTTAGCCTTTAATGCAGAGAGGATGAGTTTTCGTTTATGGGGAAGTCTAGTTCCCGCATAACTAAAATCTGCTCCTTCCTTGTCTTTAAATGTCAGTTTCTTTTCTGCACATAATAGGTTTGCAGAATGCCGAGCTAACCAATCCATTCCCAAGATAACGTTAAAGTCTGCCATCTCAAGTTGAATTAAGGTTGCATCCAAAATATTCTCGTCGATAAGAACTGGACATGGTCCATAACCTTTTTCTGGTTCCACTTCTAATCCCATAGGCGATCGTACAAGCAATTTGTAGTCTAAAGATCTGAGGGGTAGATTTGACTTCTTTCCAAATGACCCAGATAAAAAAGAATGAGTAGCTCCAGAATCAAAGAGTACTCTTGCGGGTATGCCATTAATAGGTACGATAGCTGTGATTTGTTTTAATTTAGTCTACATGCTCACACAAGGTAATACAAAATGAAAGGTTCAGGTCATACTTGAGACCACATCGGGTGATGCGGCAGCATCCTCAGATGTAACTGCATAAACCTTTCCTTGCTGTAGCTGCTTCTTGGGCTTAGGACACTCCCTTGAATAATGTCCCATTTGATTACAGTTATAGCATTTAACTCCTTCACTATTTTGCTTCTGTTGAGGTTGGACTGTTGGAGTAGTCTTGGCTGCAGCATTAAATCCTTGAGTACGGAAGGGTTTAAAGGTCTTTGTGTTTCCTCCGTTATATGAATTTTCATTAGGCCTTTTGATACCTCTATTCTGAGCAAAGTAACTATCCCTCTGGCTTGATTCCAGTACTCGAGCAATCTGTACCGCTTCATTATAAACTTTTTTTTCCAATCCCAATACATGATCCCGTATACTTCCCCTATGTCCCACGACGAACCTTCGGGTTTTGGTATTTTCCTCCTGCATGCTAGAGGGGGCAAAGAAAAATAGATCTTCATAATGATGTTGATACGCATCCACAGTCATCTGTCCTTGATACAAACTCAGGAACTCTCTTTCCATAGCATCTTTGAATCTTCTGGGAAAATATTTCTCAAAAAATGCCTCTTTATTGAAAGCCCAGGTCAATTGGGCGTGCTTCGTTAATAGATAACTCCGAGTAGACTTCCACCAGTAGTGTGAATCGCCCTTCAGCATAAATGTCGCACATAGCACATTTTCCTCTTCATTAACAGTCATTATCATGAAGTTCATTTCCATCTCGTCAATCCAGTGAGCTGTCCACAAAGGATCCGCTGGCTTACCATTATACTCCTTAGGCTTCATTTTCAAAAAATGCTCGATTAGTCGAGAATGCTCCAACTGATACTGAGCATAGGCTCCATATATAAGTGGTTGATACTGGTAACTGTCTTGGGCTACTTCAGGGTTTTGTACTAGAGCTTGTACAACTGGCGGTTGAGGTGCTTGAGGTACCATGTTGCTACCCCCTGGTACGGTGCTAGCTTATCTTGCTGGTATAGGTGTAGTATGTACAGCTGGAAAAGCCATTCCCATAGCAGCTTGCATCTTGGCTTGCACCTGCTATATTTGTTGCAGCTGTTGTGCTAGGTTCATTACCACAGTAGCCAAATCTGTAGGTGGGGTTGGCAAGTTTGTAGGATTAGCCTGGTCGTTGGCTCCTAGTGGTACCACATTCTGATTCTCTTATCTTTCAAGGTTTTCATGGCCATTTTCCTCCACAAGTGGTGGTGGTGGAATTGGGTTGCGTCCTCGCCTGGTTACTCTTCGCCTAGCCATTTCCTATTTTCGGTGGTGGTAGTGTCTGAAAATCGTAGAACATGTGAGGCAATCATAATATATATCATTCCAATGTCAAAATCTAATTAATCAATGTAAAATTTCAATTTTCCAAGTCATTCAGTCAAAATTTAGTATTTTCAATCGTGTGGTCGATAGTAGGGTCGCAGTACATGCGACCACAGGGTATGGGACTACACAAAACCCTATTAGCTCACCGAGAGCCTGTAGTCCATCGTGTGGTCACAGTATGTGCAACCACAGGGTGCGACCACATGAAATCTATCAGCTCACCAAGAGCCTGTGGTCGATCGTATGGTCGCATATTTTGGTCGAATTTTGCGACCACACGACCCCAAATCAGGTTTTTAAACCTGATTTTTGGAGTCATTCTCTATTCTTCTCTTTTGCTTTCAACTCAACTCGTCACCACTGAGTTGCTACAGTGTCAACCACTCGAGTTTGGTGATTCTTTCATCCATCCACGACCTACGCTTCGTTCTTTCAGGTATGTTCTCTACTGGTTCTCCTTTTAAAGCTTTTAAAACTAGGTTTTTCTCCATTAATAGGGTTTTCTTCAAATTAAAATTTTTTTGACCGTAAAAATTTGATTTTTATTGGGGATGTAAGACCCGTGTCAATCTAACCCGGTCTTACTACCTTGAACCAGGTTTACCCATCATGGTCGAGTCAAATGGACCAAGGGCGTAAAGGAGATCGAGATCCCAGGTATCAAATCGACCCAAAAACACTTAAAATAGGGGAAGTCGCATACCCAGCTAAGCAGGGTCGCACCTCCCAAAACAGAAAGTCAGACCCTCAGTTTTGAAGGGAGGGTCGGACAGCTTAGGACCCTAGGGTCGACGGGATCATCGACCCTCCCATCGACCCTCGGTTGCTGTAAGAAAATAAAATTAGGAAATTTCCTAATTTTCGATTGGGATTCTTTCCTATTCTCAAAGGGACTTATTTTAGGATATTCCTACTCTATTTAAAGGACGTCCCTAAGCCACTTTCACTCCTTTCACAACCCTAATTGAATTGAGAGAAAGAGAGGAGAAGGAAAAGAGGAAGAAGAAAGGCAAGGAAGAGAACTTAGCAAAAAGGAGAATAATTTCAGAGAAAAAGTAATCTTCACAGGTATGGATACTAATTCCATGAGTTTCTATTGAACTTAGGTTAGTTATTGTTGAGAGTGTGATCTCGGAGAAACCCAAACCGTCAACCTATGGTTAAGTTTTCATGGAAAACCATAGAAGAATGCATGAAAGCTATCTAGGTGGTTGATTCGTGGTTCCAGACCATGGAATGAATGTTTAATGGAATGTAGAAGCAAGCCATAGGACCCCAAACACGAAGAATGGATCAAAGAGAGAGAATTGGACCAAAGTGCACAGAGGGTCACACCGAGGGTCGATGACCATCCGACCCTAGGTGTTCCTGACCATCGACCCTTACTGTTCGGGAAGTTCAGAATCTGGGGAGGGTCGCACCCAGGGTCGATCAGGACTCCGACCCTACCTCCGACCCTCAGTTAACAGCATGGTTTTTAAATTCGGAATTAATTCTAATTAAATTCTATTGACTTTGTTAGGTCTTCTAGCAATATCATAACACTGTAAAGGTGATTCTAAAGCTTGGAAAAATATCTATTAGCAAGCTAAGGTGAGGAACCAGAACTCCAAACTAAATTGGTTAATAAAAAAAACTATTTTCTATTTCTTGAGTCCTATGCCATGCTTGATTCTATGCGAATATGTTTGTAATGTGCATACAGCATGCCATCCGATATTTCTATTATTTGTTTATGCATATTTACTTTATTGTTTATAACATGATGATGATGATGATGATAGGAATAGGCATGTGCTTGTATGTGTGTGGTTGATGTACTTGATGCGAGCGAGTATCAGGGGAGGCGTGATGAGAACGTCAATAAACGTTAACCTTTGGTGGGTCTCAGCACTTTAGCTCTATCTCTAACTCAAGTTTTGTGCATTGGTATCGTCGTATCACCATTACTTTAGCAGAACTATTATGTCGTAGAGTATCAGGGGAGGTGGTCTCGGTCCTTGTAGTCTCTGACTCTACCGGGGGGCCTTAGCTCTATCTCTATGGACATTCTGAGGGATGCTGGGGTGAGGCCTTGGATACACTTTTGGCATTAGGATTGGTTAGTTGTGAGCCCAGTTTACAGCCCTCGCTAACAGGGGCTTACGTGTTGGTATGACACTATATAGCATTAAACGTAACCTTTGTTATATAATGTTCATGATTGGGTGCATGTGAGTTGACGATAAACGTGATCTTCGGGTGACGTCACACACTCGTGTATAGAGGCTGGGTCAATAAACGTGACCTTTGACTATCGAAACCTTTCTATTGCATACTGCAAACTTTAAACCGGACCAAAGATATAAATTGATTTTCATGCATATGTATTGTTGCATTGTTTTGGCTACTCACTGAGCCGTGATGTGTGCTCACCCCTCGACGTCGAATAATTTTAGTTGATGATGCAGGTTATACCGTTGAAGACTATGTGAATGTGTCTGCGTATGGGAACGTGGCAGCGATGGAAGCTGAAGCTGAAGTGGATACACATGAGTCCTCTTGCGAGTGCAACTCGTGTGTATTTGATTAGATATTTTATAGGTTTCTTTATTGGATTTATTAAGACATGTATTTGGTACTTAAATATTTATGTCTCAGTTGAAAATAGAATAATTTGGTATTAAATTATTAATATCATCTTAGTTTCTCAGTTCATGTTATTATAAGACTTCCGCTATTGTGTATTTACTCTGATTATGATTACGGATGTGTGTAAGTTTAGATAACGCGGGGATAGCCTATTTGAGATCCTGGTTGAACCGTTGGTTTATTAGCGGTTCATCACATCATTCTGAATAGTGCAGAATTGGGGTGTGACAACTTGGTAATAGAGTATCTCAGGCCTTGTCTGCTGAACTAACATACATTCGAGACAATTGTGAACTGAGATAGGATAAAAGTAAAAACAGTAATATTAACACACTGCAAGCACAAGTGATGATTGAGACCAAATTTAAAAAGAGAATAATGCATCTATTAAAGGGGAAACAAGTTACATACAATGAGTGAGAGAAACAAAAAGTATATACATAACTAAAGCAGAGTACAGTCCATAACCCGAACAGTTACTCTGTAGTACAAGAAAAGAATGTACGATCAAGAAGCTGGAGGCGAAGGAGGAGGCGGGGCCTCACGATCTCGGTCATAGTCCTCAGCATAGACTCTAATCAACCAGGCTATCTGAGTCTGGGTCGTCTGTAGACTAGCTGTGAGATCGGCTACCCTCTGATCAGTCACACGCTGTACCTCTCTAAGCTCTCCCATCCGTGTGTCTGATATGCGCTGGGCGGCTAACAGCTCATCCACTCTCACACACTGAGCGTCTAGCAACTCCTCCATCCTCAGATCAGATCTGCGCTGAGCCTCCCTGATCTCCTGCAGAATATCCATCATGTCAAAAGGTGGGAGTGAAGGACCAGCCGCATGCGAAGGACCAGCCTCAGGTACAGGATCCGTCGCAGAAGAAGTACCAACACCAACCGCATGCGTAGGTGAAGGCGGTTGTATCGCGTCAACATCCATATACATGCGGTCGTCATCATCTACAGGATCCACATGGGCTCTAGCAGCGGCAGCAGCAGCCTCAGCATCAGCCATCATGATACGAGTGTGAGGGCGCACCATCGCGTTCCTCTCCTCATCACTAACCTGGGCATCCCGCATACCCATCTTGCAGATTGCCTCCCAATCTAGAGGGGACGAGAAGGTCTTCTCCTGGATCTTCTCATCTACCAGGTCAACCCCCAGACGGGTCAGTAGCACTGTAATCATGCGTCCATAGGGTAGATTACCCCTATGACCGGACAATGTAGCACTAATCATAGTCCGCATGGTGATGTATGGAAGGCAGACCGGCTGTCTGGTGTAGATACTGTATATCAGGAACTGGGTCAGTGGAGAAACCCTCTTATAGTGCCCACTCTGCGGGATCAGATTATGCTGGATAATCTTGCAGAAGACCCGTGGAGCTGGACGCAAATAACAAGCTCTCATCTGCCATTGATCAGGACGGAGCAACTGACTGTCGATCTCTGCCCTCATCTCCATCTCAACAAAATGGGGCTCTCCAGGCGCACAGTACACCATGGGGCCATCATAGGGAATGCCCAACAAGTCGGCCAGCTGCCGATAGTCAAAATATATATCTACCCCTTTAACGTAATTGGTGATGCACAACTCCTGACCATGCTCAACGTCATTGTAATTCCCCACCACCGGGAGATTACAATAGAAGGCCAATCCTAATACCAATCAGTGTATCGAAGGCCTCACCCCAGCATCCCTCAATACGTCCATAGAGATAAGGCTAAGGCCCCCTGGTAGAGTCAGAGACTACACGGTCCGAGACCACCTCCCCTCATACCCTACGACGTAATAGTTCTGCTAAGGTAATGGCGATACGACGATGTCAGTGGACAAGACTTGACTTAGAGATAGAGCTAGAGTGCTGAGGCCCGACCTATGACACCTCCCCCTGATACTCGCTCGCATCAAGCACACCAACCACACACATACATCCACATGCCTATTTCTATCATCATCATCATCATCATCATGTTATAAACAATAATTTAAATATGCATGAACAATAATAATAGAAATATTGGATGACATGTTGAATGCACAAAACAAGCATACACGCATAGAATCAATCATGGCATTGGACTGAAGAATAAAACAGTTTATTATTAACCAATTAGTTTAGGTCTTGTTCTCTCACCTTTACTTGATCGTAGATCCTCTTTCAAGCTTTAAGAATCAACTAAATATCAATATTATATCACTAGCAGACCTAATCAAGTCGATAGAATTTAATTAGAATTAATTCTGATTTTAAAAAGCATGTTGTTAACTGGGGGTCGATGCCAGGGTCGGTGGTTCCATCGACCTTGGGTGCTATGTAAGAGCCGTGTCAATCTAACCCGGTCTTACCACCTTGAACCAGGTTTATCCATCATGGTCGAGTCAAATGGACCAAGGGCATGAAGGAGATCGAGATCCCAGGTATCAAATCGACCCAAAAACACTTAAAATAGGGGAAGGGCCACATACCCAGCTAAGCAGGGTCGGACCTCCCAAAACAGAAAGTCAGACCCTCAGTTTTGAAGGGAGGGTCGGACAGCTTAGGACCCTAGGGTCGACGGGATCATCGACCCTCCCATCGACCCTCGGTTGCTGTAAGAAAATAAAATTAGGAAATTTCTTAATTTTCGATTGGGATTCTTTCCTAATCTCAAAGGGACTTATTTAAGGATATTCCTACTCTATTTAAAGGACGTCCCTAAGCCACTTTCATTCCTTTCACAACCCTAATTGAATTGAGAGGAAGAGAAGAGAAGGAAAACAGGAAGAAGAAAGGCAAGGAAGAGAACTTAGCAAAAAGGAGAAGAATTTCAGAGAAAAGTAATCTTCTCAGGTATGGATACTAATTCCATGAGTTTCTACAGACCTTAGGTTTGTTATTGTTGAGAGTGTGATCTCGGAGAAACCCAAACCATCAAGCTATGGTTAAGTTTTCATGGAAAACCATAGAAGAATGCATGAAAGCTATCTAGGTAGTTGATTTGTGGTTCCAGACCATGGAATGAATAATTAATGGAATGTAGAAGCAAGCCATAGGGCCCTAAACACGAAGAATGGATCAAAGAGAGGGACTTGGACCAAAGTGCACAGAGGGTCGCACCGAGGGTCGATGACCATCCGACCCTAGGTGTTCCTGACCATCGACCCTCAGTGTTCGGGATGTTCAGAATCTGGGGAGGGTCGCACCCAGGGTCGATCAGGACTCCGACCCTACCTCCGACCCTCAGTTAACAGCATGGTTTTTAAATTCAAAATTAATTCTAATTAAATTCTATTGACTTTGTTAGGTCTTCTAGCAATATTATAACACTGTAAAGGTGATTCTAAAGCTTGGAAAAATATCTATTAGCAAGCTAAGGTGAGGAACCAGAACTCCAAACTAATTGGTTAATAACAAAACTGTTTTCTATTTTCTTGAGTCCTATGCCATGCTTGATTCTATGCGAATATGTTTGTAATGTGCATACAGCATGCCATCCAATATTTCTACTATTTTTTCATGCATATTTACTTTATTGTTTATAACATGATGATGATGATGATGATGATAGGAATAGGCATGTGCTTGTATGTGTGTGGTTGATGTACTTGATGCGAGCGAGTATCAGGGGAGGTGTGATGAGAACGTCAATAAACGTTAACCTTTAGCGGGTCTTAGCACTTTAGCTCTATCTCTAACTCAAGTCTTGTGCATTGGTATCGTCGTATCGCCATTACTTTAGCAGAACTATTATGTCGTAGAGTATCAGGGGAGGTGGTCTCGGTCCTTGTAGTCTCTGACTCTACCGGGGGGCCTTAGCTCTATCTCTATGGACATTCTGAGGGATGCTAGGGTGAGGCCTTGGATACACTTTTGGCATTAGGATTGGTTAGTTGCGAGCCCAGTTTGCAGCCCTCGCTAACAGGGGCTTACGTGTTGGTATGGCACTATATAGCAGTAAACGTAACCTTTGTTATATAATGTTCATGATTGGGTGCATGTGAGTTGACGATAAACGTGATCTTCGGATGATGTCACACACTCGTGTATAGAGGCGGGATCAATAAACGTGACCTTTGACTACCTAAACCTTTCTATTGCATACTGCAAACTTTAAACCGGACCAAAGATATAAATTGATTTGCATGCATATGTACTGTTGGATTGTTTTGGCTACTCACTGAGCCGTGATGTGTGCTCACCCCTCGACGTCAAATATTTTTAGTTGATGATGCAGGTTATACCGTTGAAGACTATGTGAATGCGTCTGCGTACGGGAACATGGCAGCGATGGAAGCTGAAGCTGAAGTGGATACACACGACTCCTCTTGCGAGTGCAACTCGTGTGTATTTGATTAGATATTTTATAGGTTTCTTTAATGGATTTATTAAGACATGTATTTGGTACTTCAATATTTATGTCTCAGTTGAAAACAGAATAATTTGCTATTAAATTATTAATATCATCTTAGTTTCTCAGTTCATGTTATTATAAGACTTCCGCTATTGTGTATTTACTCTGATTATGATTACGGAGGTGTGTAAGTTTAGATAACACGGGGATAGACTATTTGAGATCCTGGTTGAACCATTGGTTTATTAGCGGTTCATCACATCATTCTGAATAGTACAGAATTGGGGTGTGACAACTTGGTATCAGAGCATCTCAGGCCTTGTCCGCTGAACTAACATACATTCGAGACAATTGTGAACTGAGATAGGATAAAAGTTAAAACAGTAATATTAACACACTGTAAGCACAAGTGATGATTGAGACCAAATTTAAAAAGAGAATAATGCATCTATTAAAGGGGAAACAAGTTACATAAAATGAGTGAGAGAAACAAAACGTATATACATAACTAAAGCAGAGTACAGTCCACAACCCGGACAGTTACTCTGTAGTACAAGAAAAGAAAGTACGATCAAGAAGCTAGAGGCGAAGGAGGAGGCAAGGCCTCACGATCTCGGTCATAGTCCTCAGCATAGACTATAGTCAACCAGGCTATCTGAGTCTGGGTCGTCTGTAGACTAGCTATGAGATCGGCTACCCTCCGATCAGCCGCACGCTGTACCTCTATAAGCTCTCCCATCCGTGTGTCTGATATGCGCTGGGCGGCTAACAGCTCATCCACTCTCACACGCTGAGCGTCTAGCAACTCCTTCATCCTCAGATCAGATCTGCGCTGAGCCTCCCTGATCTCCTGCAGCATCTCCATCATGTCAGAAGGTGGGAGTGAAGGACCAGCCGCATGCGAAGGACCAGCCTCAGGTACAGGATCCGCCGCAGAAGAAGTACCAACACCAGCCGCATGCGTAGGTGAAGGCGGTGGTATCGTGTCAACATCCATATACATGCGATCGTCATCATCGACAGGATCCACATGGGCTCTAGCTGCAGCAGCAGCAGCCTCAGCATCAGCCATCTCGATACAAGTGTGAGGGCGCACCATCGCGTTCCTCTCCTCAACACTTACCTGGGCATCCCGCATACCCATCTTGCAGATTGCCTCCCAATCTAGAGGCGACGAGAAGGTCTTCTCCTGGATCTTCTCATCTACCAGGTCAACCCCTAGACGGGTCAATAGCAGTGTAATCATGCGTCCATAGGGTAGATTACCCCTATGACCGGACAATGTAGCACTAATCATAGTCCGCATGATGATGTATGGAAGGCAGACCAGCTGTCTAGTGCAGATACTGTATATCAAGAACTGGGTCAGCTAAGAAACCCTCTCATAGTGCCCACTCTGCGGGATCAGATTATGCTGGATAATCTTGCAGAAGACCTGTGGAGCTGGACGCCAATAACAAGCTCTCATCTGCCATCAATCAGGATGGAGCAACTGATTGTCGATCTCTGCCCTCATCTCCATCTCAACAAACTAGGGCTCTCCAGGCGCACAGTACACCATGGGGCCATCATAGGGAATGCCCAACAAGTCGGCCAGCTACCGATAGTCGAAAGAAATATCTACCCCTTTGACGTAACTGGTGATGCGCAACTCCTGACCATGCTCAACGTCATTGTGATTCCCCACCACCTGGAGATTACAATAGAATTAGCGCACCAAATTCGGACATGTGCATGCATCGTATGTAATGACAGGAAGCCTCCCCATGTCACCAAAGGCTCCCTCTACGTTGAACACGGCTAACTCAGCCAAGCTCACCATACGACCACCCTCAACCTTCTTACGGGCATAGTCAGCATAGCGTGCCTCGGCTTCATTGGAGCAGAAGCGAAGAGGATCACGAACTCTGGGTACCTTGGTACGAGCCATGGTATCTGCAAAACAAGAAAGAGAAGGAAAAATAATGAAATTATGGGATAAAAAAATTCCAAAATTCGATTTAATAATGACGTAAGTGACGATAAAGCCCTATTTCTCACCATACAAGTGGGCATGAGAACTTACGTAGGTCTAAACATACCCTACCACCCACATGCAGTAGGAAATTTTAACTGACGATGTCCAATTTGAAGAAATTCAAGAAAAATCGAAAATGTCAACAAATTAAGGCAAAAAGAGAAAATTTCAAGTTTCTCGATAACCAACCGATGAAACTCAAAAATTTTTGTGGGCTTTCGTTCCTCGAGACACAAATAACAAAAGCCCCCAATAAAAATCGAATTTTTACGGTTGGAAAAAGTTTAATTTGGAAAATACAAGTTAAATGTGCGAAAACCTAGAAATGGAAACCTAAAAACAGGTAAAAATGGGAAGACATACCTGTAGGGATGAAGTGGATGACGAAACTCGGAATAAAATCGACCAACAACAGTGGATTAGCACTGTTGCAACTCAGAGTGGAGAGGCGAGTCGAAACGGGAGGGAAATAATAAGAAATGACCCAGAATCGGATCTTACAAATCTAATTTTTGGTCTGAGGGTCGGACAATTCGACTAGAACAATCGACCCTCCCATCGACCCTCGGCTCTCGGGAATCTGACAGAAAATCAAGGGTCAAAACTATGGGTCGGATACCCATCGACCCTCAGCTCTCGGGAAGAACAGGTCATTCCCAGGGTCGGATACCAAGGGTCAGACACACCATCGACCCTGCATGGAAAAGATAGTATTTTTTTATAAAATGAGCTAGAATTGGAATTGATTATTGGTTAGCGTGCCAGCATGAAATATAAATGACTTCTCACCTATTTTGATGATTTTTCAGGCACCACCAATCACAGAAAAGAATTATGTCTGGACATAGGGTGACCCGACTGACTCGAAATGCAGTCCCACCACCACCACCCGTGGAGGAGACCAGTCAAGAAAATAACTATGCACCAGGTAATCCAGAACCGGCAAACCCTACAAATTTGCCACCTCCACCACCAGAGCTAGCAACAGTGGTGATGAATCTGGCACAGCAGCTGCACCAGATGCAACACGCACAGGCTCAGATGCAGGTTACCATGGGAATTATGTTTCAAGCCACTCAGGCTGCACCCATGCACACAGGACAAGCCAGTGCAGCACCGGTGGGTAACCACCCAGCTCCTCAGACACCTCAACAACCGGCTGCACAGATTCTATTTCAGGTACCGGAATCAGCTCTGGGGAATTACCAGTATCCACCCCATATGTTCGGGGCAAACCCTCAAAATCAGTTGGACCACTCCCGACTAGTGGAGAGATTTTTGAAGATGAAACCCAAAGAATTCAATGGCAAACCGTCTGATCCGTTGTGGCCAGCCCACTGGATAGACGAGATGGACAGAAACTTCCTCATGCTGACTATCACAAAGGAAGAGAATGTACTATGTGCCACCTTCATTCTCAAGGGCGACGCACATCATTGGTGGAAATCCACGAAGGCATATCTACTGACCAAGCACGCCCTACTGACATGGGCTATATATAAAGAAGCCTTCTTTGAGAAATATTTTCCACGGAGCTTCAGAGATTCGATGGAGAAGGAGTTCCTGAGTCTTTATCAGGGACAGATGTCAGTAGATGCGTACCAACAACGTTATGAAGAGCTGTTTTTCTTCGCACCACTAAGTATGCAAGAAGAAGAAACCAAAACCCGTAGGTTTTTCACGGGACTGAGAAACATCAGGGAATATGTTCTAGGCTTAGAAAAGAGAATTTATAATGAAGCTGTCCAGATTGCTCGAGTTATAGAATTGAGCCAGAAGGAGAGTTATTTTACTCAGAACAGAGGCATCAAAAGGCCAGCCGAAAATTCTTACAACGGAGGCAATAACAAGACATATAAGCCTTTCCGTCCTCAGAATTTTACTGCTGCAACCAAGAATACTCCAGCAGCTCAACCTCAGCCAAAGCCAAATTCTGAAGCCCCGAAGTGTTTTAACTACAACCAGCCGGGACATATGGCGAGGGAGTGCCCTAAGCCCAAGAAGCAATTCCATCAGGGACGGGTATATGTTGTTACGTCCGAGGATGCGGCCACATCACCCGATGAGGTCACAGGTATTGTACCTATAAATGGGGTACCCGCCAGTGTACACTTCATTTCCGGAGCTACTCATTCATTTATATCTGTGTCATTTGGAAAGAAGACAAAATTACCCATCAAAATATTAGACTACAAATTACCTGTACGGTCACCGATGGGGTTAGAAGTGGAACTAGAGAAAGGTTATGGACCATGTCCAGTTCTCATTGGAGAGAAGACTTTAGATGCAACCTTGATACAACTTGAGATGGCAAACTTTGATGTCATCTTGGGAATGGACTGGTTAGCTCAGCATTCTGCAAATCTATTATGCGCCGAAAAGAAGCTAACGTTCAAAGACAAAGAAGGAGCAGAATTATGTTTTTCGGGAACCAAACTTCCCCGGAGACGCAAGCTCATACTTTCAGCACTAAAGGCTAAGAAGTGCTTTGAGAAGGGGGCAATCGGGTATCTAGTATCCGTGGTCGACCTAACCAAGGACGCACCATGAATGGAAGATATTGATGTTGTGCGGGACTATCCTGACGTATTTCCGGAGGAACTACCCGGATTACCACCCGACCGAGCCACGGAGTTTGTGATAGACCTTATACCTGGAGCCACACCAGTGTCGAAAGCACCTTATAGAATGGATCCTATGGAACTGAAGGAATTAAAAGTGCAACTACAAGAACTACTGGACAAGGGTTATATTCGACCCAGTATATCTCCATGGGGAGCACCGGTGTTGTTCGTAAAGAAGAAGGATGGTAGCGTTTGATTATGCATCGACTATCGGGAGTTGAATAAACTGACAATCAAGAATCGATACCCACTACCTCGGATCGATGACTTGTTCGATCAGTTACAAGGAGCAAAAGTATTTTCTAAGATCGACCTTCGATCAGGCTATCATCAGCTGAAGATTAAAGAAGGTGATATTCCGAAGACAGCATTCAGAACCAGATATGGACATTATGAATTTTTGGTTGTCTTCGGATTAACTAATGCACCGGCAACGTTCATGGAACTTATGAACCGAGTTTTCCACGATATGTTGGATACGTCGATTATAGTATTTATTGATGATATATTGGTATATTCCAAGGACAAGGAAACCCATATCAAGAACCTAAACGCAGCCCTACAACATTTAAGGAAAGAGAAGCTATATGCCAAATTTTTAAAGTGTGAGTTTTGGCTAAGTGAAGTCGCCTTCTTAGGCCATGTAGTATCGGCTGAAGGAATCAAAGTGGACCCCAGCAAGATCGAGACTATTGTGAAGTGGGAAGCACCAAAGAGCATTTCAGAAATTAGAAGTTTTCTAGGTCTAGCTGGTTATTATCGGAGATTCGTAGAAGATTATTCTTGAATTGTCGTACCTCTCACCAGTTTGACTAAGAAACGTGAAAAGTTTGTGTGGACGGATAAATGTGAGAAGAGCTTCCAGACATTGAAGTCCAGATTGATATCCGCCCCGATTTTGACTATTCCTATTCCAGGACAGACGTTTACCTTATACACTGATGCGTCGGGATTGGGATTAGGATGTGTGCTTATGCAAGGAGAGCAAGTAATTGCGTATGCCTCGAGACAGTTGAAGGTACATGAGAAAAATTACCCCACTCATGATTTGGAGTTAGCGGCAGTAGTACATGATGTCAAGATATGGAGACATTACTTATACGGAGAGAAATTCCAGATTAAGTCGGACCATAAAAGTCTTACTTATCTATTTAATCAGATGGAGTTGAATATGAGACAAAGAAGATGGCTGGAACTATTGAAAGACTATGATTGCGATATCCAGTATCATTCGGGAAAAGCGAACGTAGTAGCGGATGCATTAAGCAGAAAGGCGATGATAAAATCGCAAGGAGAAGTTAGCACGACTGCAGCAATGTGTACTACCGGAAGGGTATTCAATCACGGCAACGAGCAGTATGTGATAGATACAATGGATGGATCAGCCAACCAAGGGTTTATTCATCGGTTTTCGAATATGTTCGCGGCATTGAAGATTATACCGGATATAGTGGATGAAGTGAAGACAGCTATCAAAGTAGATCCTTATATGAGAACAGTACATGAAGATATTGAAAAAGGTAAGACCAACCCTGAGTTCACCTTGGATGACGAGAAAGTACTGAAATACAAAGGAAGAATATGTGTAGCTGAAACAGAAAGTGTAGACATTAGACACCGACTGATGAAGAAAGCCCACACCACCATCTATTCGATACATCCTGGAAGTACAAAAATGTATCATGACCTAAAGAAACTATAATGGTGGAGGGGAATGAAAGCAGATGTAGCCAAGTTCGTGTCTCAATGCCTAAATTGTCAGAAAGTAAAGGCTGAACGATAAAGACCCGCAGGACTGTTATAGCCAATACCGGAACCAGCATGGAAATGGGACTGCATCACTATGGACTTCGTCACGGGACTACCACTGATTCCTTGAGTAGTTGACGCAGTTTGGGTGATTGTGGACCATCTGACTAAAACAGCTCACTTCTTATCGATACGACCTCAGTATACAGTGGAATGGTTAGCAAAGCTGTATGTGGATAATATTGTTCAGTTACACGGTGTACCAGAAAGCATTGTGTCTGATAGAGATCCACGATTTACTTCCAAATTTTGGGAGGATTGCAAAAGGCTATGGGTACAACGTTGAAGTTCAGTACTTCATTCCACCCACAGACAGATGGACAGTCGGAGCGTACAATTCAGATTCTAGAATTTATGCTACGAGCATGTGTAATTGACTTCAAGGGATCATGGGATGAAAGATTACCATTGATCGAGTTCGCATATAACAACAGCTATCAGGCTACTATACAGATGTCACCTTATGAAGCACTGTATGGCAGGAAGTGTCGAACTCCCTTGTTTTGGAATGTAGTTGGAGAACGTAGTATTGTTGGATCGGAATTTTTTGAAGAGACTTATCGAGTGGTCGACATTATCAAGGAAAGAGTGAGAACGGCTCAGAACCATCAGAAGCAATATGCAGATACTCGACGATGAGATCTGGAGTTCGCCATAGGTGATAAAGTAATTTTAAAGTTATCGCCTATGCGAGGATTGAAGAGGTTCAGACAGAAAGGGAAACTAAGTCCAAGATAGGTCGGGCCATATGAAATTCTAGCTAAGAGTGGAAAAGTGGCTTATCAGTTACCACTACCACCATCTATGTCAAGTGTGCATGACGTATTTCACATTTTCCTATTGAAGAAGTATGTCAAAGACCCAACGCATGTTTTGACAGTGGATTTGCCAGAATTGACTGATGATTTGACATTTGAAGTAACACCAACATAAATCACTAGTCGAAAGGTTCAACGTCTACGCAACAGAGATATCTACCATGTTAAGGTCACATGGAAAAGTAGAGACATGGAAGAAATTACATGGGAAGAAGAAAATGCTATGCGGAAGCAATACCCTCACTTATTTGATTCAGAAGGTACGTACAATTTTGAGGATGAAATTTTTATAAGTTGGGGGGAGTTGTAAGACCCGTGTCAATCTAACCCGGTCTTACCACCTTGAACCAGGTTTACCCATCATGGTCGAGTCAAATGGACCAAGGGCGTAAAGGAGATCGAGATCCTAGGTATCAAATCGACCCAAAAACACTTAAAATAGGGGAAGGGTTGCATACCCAGCTAAGCAGGGTCGGACCTCCCAAAACAGAAAGTCAGACCCTCAGTTTTGAAGGGAGGGTCGGACAGCTTAGGACCCTAGGGTCGACGGGATCATCGACCCTCCCATCGACCCTCGGTTGCCGTAAGAAAATAAAATTAAGAAATTTCTTAATTTTCGATTGGGATTCTTTCCTAATCTCAAAGGGACTTATTTTAGGATATTCCTACTCTATTTAAAGGACGTCCCTAAGCCACTTTCACTCCTTTCACAACCCTAATTGAATTGAGAGAAAAAGAGGAGAAGGAAAAGAGGAAGAAGAAAGGCAAGGAAGAGAACTTAGCAAAAAAGAGAAGAATTTTAGAGAAAAGTAATCTTCTCAGGTATGGATACTAATTCCATGAGTTTCTACAGACCTTAGGTTAGTTATTGTTGAGAGTGTGATCTCGGAGAAACCCAAACCATCAAGATATGGTTATGTTTTCATGGAAAACCATAGAAGAATGCAAAAAAGCTATCTAGGTGGTTGATTCTTGGTTCCAGACCATGGAATGAATGTTTAATGGAATGTAGAAGCAAGCCATAGGGCCCCAAACACGAAGAATGGATCAAAAAGAGGGAATTGGACCAAAGTGCACAGAGGGTCGCACCGAGGGTCGATGACCATCCGACCCTAGGTGTTCCTGACCATCGACCCTCAGTGTTCGGGAAGTTCAGAATCTGGGGAGGGGTCGCACCCAGGGTCGATCAGGACTCCGACCCTCAGTTAACAGCATGGTTTTTAAATTCAGAATTAATTCTAATTAAATTCTATCGACTTTGTTAGGTCTTCTAGCAATATGATAACACTGTAAAGGTGATTCTAAAGCTTGGAAAAATATTTATTAGCAAGCTAAGGTGAGGAACCAGAACACCAAATTAATTGCTTAATAACAAAACTGTTTTCTATTTTCTTGAGTCCTATGCCATGCTTGATTCTATGCGAATATATTTGTAATGTGCATACAGCATGCCATCCAATATTTCTACTATTTGTTCATGCATATTTACTTTATTGTTTATAACATGATGATGATGATGATGATAGGAATAGGCATGTGCTTGTATGTGTGTGGTTGATGTACTTGATGCGAGCGAGTATCAGGGGAGGTGTGATGAGAACGTCAATAAACGTTAACCTTTGGCGGGTCTCAGCACTTTAGCTCTATCTCTAACTCAAGTCTTGTGCATTGGCATTGTCGTATCGCCATTACTTTAGCTGAACTATTATGTCATAGAGTATCGGGGGAGGTGGTCTCGGTCCTTGTAGTCTCTGACTCTACCAGGGGGCCTTAGCTCTATCTCTATGGACATTCTGAGGGATGCTAGGGTGAGGCCTTGGATACACTTTTGGCATTAGGATTGGTTAGTTGCGAGCCCAGTTTGCAGCCCTCGCTAACAGGGGCTTACGTGTTGGTATGGCACTATATAGCAATAAACATAACCTTTGTTATATAATGTTCCTAATTGGGTGCATGTGAGTTGACGATAAACGTGATCTTCGGGTGACGTCACACACTCGTGTATAGAGGCGGGGTTAATAAATGCGACCTTTGACTACCTAAACCTTTCTATTGCATACTGCAAACTTTAAACCGGACCAAAGATATAAATTGATTTGCATGCATATGTATTGTTGCATTGTTTTGGCTACTCACTGAGCCGTGATGTGTGCTCACCCCTCGACGTCGAATATTTTTAGTTGATGATGCAGGTTATACCGTTGAAGACTATGTGAATGCGTCTGTGTGTGGGAACGTGGCAGCGATGGAAGCTGAAGCTGAAGTGGATACACACGACTCCTCTTGCGAGTGCAACTCGTGTGTATTTGATTAGATATTTTATAGGTTTCTTTATTGGATTTATTAAGAAATGTATTTGGTACTTAAATATTTTTGTCTCAGTTCAAAATAGAATAATTTGCTATTAAATTATTAATATCATCTTAGTTTCTCAGTTCATGTTATTATAAGACTTTCGCTATTGTGTATTTACTCTGATTATGATTACGGATGTGTGTAAGTTTAGATAACATGGGGATAGCCTATTTGAGATCCTGGTTGAACCGTTGGTTTATTAGCAGTTCATCACATCATTCTGAATAGTGCAGAATTGGGGTGTGACAGGGGACCTTTGCTATTGGCCATCCAATAGATGAAAGCCCTCAAGAAAATTTTAGTTTCATCGGTTAGTTTATGAGAAACTTAAAATTTCCATTTTTGACCTAATTTTTGGGGTTTTTCCAAATTGTCAATGTTCAAATTAGATCTACCTAGTTTAAATTTCCAACTGTATGAGCCTTGCAAGATGGTTTGGGACATATGTAAGTCCTCCTGCCCAACTGTTTGGGTGAAAAGTGAGGCTTTTGGCCAAATCACGCCATTATAATGTCAAAATTTTGAGTTTTTCTCTATATCTAATATCATGCTTGTTGGTCTGTGTCTTTATAGATAACATGGCTCGCACCAAGGACCCCAGAGTTCATGATCCTCTTTGCTTCTGATCTAATGAAGTAGAGACTCAGTATGCTCGTTATGAGAGTAAAAAGGTGGAAGGGGGTCATTCTACAAACCTGGCTAATTTAGCCCTATTTAATGTGGAGGGCGTCTTCGGTGATATGGTCTAGCTCTCTGTGATATTGTATGAGGGTTACACCTATCCTGCATTGGTGAAGCAGTTCTATTATAATCTACAGGTGGAGGGTGACCCAGAGGACATAGACAGGGCTAGAGAGCTCAGGATCACTTGTTATGTTAAAGGGGTAGAGATCTCCTTTAACTGCCAAGAGTTGGCTGATCTCCAAGGTATATCCAATGATGGCCCATTAGTATATTGCACACCCAAGGAACCCCAGTTCCTTTCAGTGATGATGCGTGCAGAGATTGACCGCCAGCTTCTTAGGGATGATCGGTGGGAGATGAGGCCAATCAATCTACGGTCGAAACCTCAGGTGTACTGCAAGATCATTCAGCACAACTTGATTCCTCAGAGTGAGCATTATGAGAAGATTTCATAGTTGTCCTAGTATCTCCTGTACTGCATCTACACTAGGCAGCCCGTCTGCCTTCCTTACATTATTATCAGGACTATGCTCCATGCTACGACGCCTGGTCTGAGGGGCAACCTATCCTATTGGCATTTGATCACCACTCTGCTCACCCGCCTGTAGGTCGACTTGGTTGATGAGAGGATTCATGGGAACACCTTTTCAACCTACCTTGACTGGGAGGCCATCTGCAGGATGGGGATGCAAGATGCACAGGTCAGTGACGAAGAGAGGAACGCTATGGTGCGTCCCCGTACTAAAGTAGAGATAGTAGACGTAGAGGCAGCAGAAGCAGTAGCAGCAAAGGTCCATAGGGGTGATGCTGAAGCGGATGATGATCGGATATACATGGATGTGGATGCCATACCTCCTCCATCACCACTGCATTCCACTAGATCTGACCCTTCTCGGATTTCATCCCACTCTGCTGGTCCATCGCACCCACCACCAGATGATGTGATGGGGCTGCTACGTGAGATTCGAGAGGCCCAACGTGCTACTAATCAGTAGGTGGCGGATCAGGAAACTAGTCTCCAGGTGACCCAGACTCAGGTAGCCTAGCTTACAAGGGTACATGTCAAGGATTATGATCGAGATCGTGAGGCACCTCCTCCTCTAGCACCCCCAGCTCCATGATGCATTCATTTCTTTTACTTGCACTATAGAGTAACTGTCCAGATTATGGACCATACACTGATTCGGATATATTTTGTTTTTATTCTCATTTGATGTATACATGAAACTTGTTTCTCATCTTATTTGTGTATTATTTTCTTTCTTAATTTTTGTCTCATACAACACAGGTGCTTATGGTGTGTTCTTATAACAACTTTTATATTTATCCTAACTCAGTTCACAACTTTTGTGGAAATATACAAGTTTAATAGACAGAGCCTGAGAACTCTGATACTAAGTTGTCACACCCCAATTCTGAACCAACTAGAATGGTGTGATGAACCGTCTATGATCCAACGGTTCAACCAGGATCTTGAATAGGCCATGTCCCTTTACTTAAACCATATACATCCACAACCATAATCAGAGTAAATAAACAACAGCGGAAGTCTTTAATATTAATGAACTGAGTATCTAACAATGATAACATAAATAAAGTATCCAATAATCTCCAAAAGACTAAGACATAAAATAAAATAAATTAATCAATTATATGTTATGAAAAATCCAACAACTAAAACTACTCAAAAACACATGAGTTGCACTCGCACGACGAATCATGCGACTCCATCATAGCTTCTACGTTTATCGCCGCAATATGTCCGTACATCGGAGCATTCACATAATCTTTTACAGTAGGACCTACATCATCAACTAAAAATATTCGACGTCGAAAGGGTGAGCACATATCATGGCTCAGGGAGCAAACAAGACAATGCAACAAACATATGCATACATTCAATTCATATCTTTGGTCTGGTTTACAAGTTTGCAATGTGCAATAGAAAGGATAGGTGGCCGCCGCACCTCTATACACGAGTGTGTGAAGAAGCCCAATGGATCAAACACCATTGTCATCCCACATGTGCCCATCATGGAATAGAGATAGAGCTAAAGTCCCTGGATCAAACATCGCTTGACAATTCCCCTGATGCCCCACCCATACCTACACGTAAGCCCCTATTGGCGAAGAATTGCAAACTGGGCTCGCAATTAACCAATCCTAATGTCAAATAGTGTATCCAAGGCCTCACCTTAGCATCCCTCAATACGTCCATAAAGATAGAGCTAAGGCCCCCCGACAGAGTCAGAGACTACACGGTCCAAGACCACCTCCCCTGATGCCCTACGACGTAATAGTTATGCTAAGGTAATGGCGATAAAACAATGTTAGTGGACAAGACTTGAGTAGAGATAAAATTAGAGTCTGGTGACCAAGATGAACCACAGTGTCACGTCCTCCCCCTGATGCCCCACTCGTATCAGGTGCACTAACCATACACATACATTCGCATGCCTATTCTTAGCATCATCATCATCATCATGTTATAAATATACAGAATTAAATATGCATGAGCAGTAATAACAGAAATATTGGAGACATGTGAAATGCACATTGCAAGCATTCAAGCATAGAATCATTCATGGCATTGGACTCAATAAATAAAACAGTTTATTATTAGCCAATTAATTTAGGTCTTGTTCCCTCACCTTTGGTCAATAGTAGTTCTTCGTTCAAGCTTTGTAAATCACTTTTAAACCACTTGAAAACCTAACAAATTTATAGATTTTAAATTAAAATTTATTTCTAGCAATTTAGCCTAACAAAAACTGAGGGATCGCAAGTGTGGCAGCACCTATGGTCTCAGTTTCTACGAACACAGGGTGTGTGGTCCAAGGTATGGTCGCATATCCTGCAACCAAAAATGCGACCACACCCTCCTTGGAACTTCCCAAGTGCATGTGGTTGCAAGGTGTGGTCACATATCATGCGACCACACATGCGAGCACACCCTTCCTGTACTTTCCAAGGGTGTGTGGTCGAATATGTGTGTCTCGTGTGGTCGCATATCATGCGACCACACATGCGACCACACATGTGATGGTTGACTTTTTCACTCTCAACTCCATTCCTTCATGTTTTGATTCCTTGGCTTGTCATCATGGTCCTTCCTATGATTTTTCTATGGCTCAGAACTAATATTTTTACATAATCCTTCATCCACATAAATTCCTTCCATGGATTCTCTTGGAATTTGTCCATGGATTGATGATTGGGGTCTCACTTAAATCCCTATCTCCTTCATGAACTATTCTAGGCATTCAATTGACATGGGAAATATTTTCATACCTTAAGCTTGTTAAAGATTCAGAGTTTCCTGTGAATTTTCCTCCTCTTAGTCTTCCTCTTCAATTCTCCTTCTCTTCCTCCTCTTCTCTTTCTCTCACTTTCAATTTAAGTTCTAAAAGGATGAAGGAGGCTAAGGGACGTCCTAATTATAGAGGAAAACCCTCCATAATAAGCCCTACTTAGTTTAGAAAAGAACCCCCTTCGAATTAGGAAGGTTTCCTAATCACGGTTTTTGACTGGGTTCGTGTGGTCACAAGTGTGGTCGCGAAACCCATCGACCACACAGTCTAAAACATGCGACTACACGACCCAAATTCATGTGGTCATTTTAATCTGTGTTGTGGTCGACCACATAGACTACACCTGTTTAGGTACCACACACTCATAATTGACTGTTTTTGGGTTCAAATTCATACCTGATCTTATGGTTTCTTTACGCACTTGGCCTGCTTGGCCCGACCATGATAGGAAGACCTAATACAAAGTGGTAAGACCGGTTAGTTTAATACGGGTCTTACAACGTACGCAATGGTCAGCTCTCCAACATGAGCTCCGTGAGAAATAGGCAGGCAAGCAAATAAAATGCATGATCAGTTTATTACACACAGTAATGCTAGTATGCTACAGTAAGGCCTAGCCACACTTCCCAAAAACTGACTATAACCTCCATGAATGGGAGTGTTTGGACACTTACCAGCCTACTCCTATAGCCTTGGTAAAGCCACATAACATCCCAATTAGAATGGTGATCGGGCAGCAAGTCCTGCCAATGACCGTCTTACAAACACAGCCGACCCTTACCCCTCATCACTCCACTCTACCACTACCCGACCCCCTACTGACCAGGGTTGCATACAGGGATAGTACTATGAACCAAAACCTACATGTCATATAAAATATCCCTCTTACCAATCCCAGCAGGAGTCCTAGACCATCCGTTTTGCCCCCCTAAGATGTTGTCATCCTGCTAGGGGTGAGTGACATACTCATTAAGAATTGTCTAACAGGTCGGATCTTGTGGTCCTTAATTGTTTTACCACTGCCTACCAGATCTCAGTCACATACATCCACATAACAATCATATTATGAATGCAAATGCGTGCACAAAGCAGTTATTTGATGACATGTTATTACAATAAGCATGTGGTACAAGAATCATATATCACAAACACTCCAAAATCAATTAGGGATTCTATGCCTCACCTGGTTATTGAAATTTTCACTACTTTTACCACGTGAGTTGACGATATCCACGCTCGTGACACCTTGATTGAGTAAATTAAAGTTATTCTCTTGATTGTATTCTCATCAGGCTAAGTAATAGACCTCTAACGTTGGCCGATCGATGACTAGATTGCCCCTATCCCGATAGCTGTAACATCTGATGAAGGTTAGTACCTTCTGCCAAGGGTCAATCGTAGCATCAGTCAGTATAGCATCAACGGCCACCACTGCTTTCGGCCACTTCTAATGGCCTTTTAGAATTGTTTGGACGTCAAGCTGGATCTTAGGTTCCATCGTCCGTGGTAACATCTAACCACTCCTAAGACACACTTCGAAACTTCTTCCTTTACGTTCGTCAGTACTCCACAAGATGTGAGATTAGTCCCTACTTTGCTAACTTAGTATGGTCCAGTCATGGGATAGCTCCTAGGTTTAAATATTAATGTAACAGGGACAGATTCAAGGTTTACATTAAATCCCTCAACAAGAATATGTCTCCTCAAGATCACAATGCCTCACAATGGTTCTAGCATTAATGGAGAGTAATCATCCATCACCTTAATGTAATATTCGACAGAGTATGGAATTTCTATTAGAATTTACAGAATGGTTTAGAGTTTTACCAACAATTGCTTGACTAATGTTGATCAACAGTGTACGTCATCGATAAATTTCCAACACCAGTGCTGCAAAGCTTCACCCTCTTCCTTTATTTTCCTCCCTTCCTTTAAGAATGCATATTTAATTCTAAGGTGGGCACGTACCTAGAAGAAAGTGAAAGGGTAGAGTTTTTAATCTATTGGGGTGTCCTTTTTGGAGTAGAACTCCTAGTTTGAATGAGGAACTCATGGGGAGTTGCCAAGTGGCCAAAGTTTGAGTTAGGAATGAACTCCTTCCATTTCCCAACTCCAAAGGTGGTTAGGATAGGTGTGCGCCCCTTTGGATTCATCCATGGGTCCATGAAATATTATAATAGCTTCCAAAATGAATCCAAACTGTAAGATTTTATGGATAGGTTCATTTTGGCCTGGCTAGTCGATGGTCGCGGTCTTTACCCTATGGGGTTTATCGACTAACAGTAGCGACCAACCCCCTTTAAGTTGCATAATCTCACGTAGCAAGGAAAGTTAAGAGTTTAAAGGGTACTTCTCATGTAGTCATCAGTTTGGCATCGAATCTGGTTCATCGACGGTGGAAAACCCTGGCACGAAAAAAAAACAAAGTTAGGTCATATTTTCTGGGTACGAGTTTTACACCCTTGGAATCAAGTGGTCCCTGAGACCAATGGTGATGTAAAGAGCCTTGTGGAACCTGCCACCAGCTGGTAGGTCTGCATCTCCATACATCAACAAATTTAATGAATATGCCCCTCCTATGAGATTGGCCAACTCTGCACAATTAGTTGAGATGGTAACCTGGATGCTAGCCAGGGACTTCAAAACTACATCTCTGTGTCTTTGATGCCATCAACAACCTCCAAATAGACACATTGGCTTGTGTCTTCTCTAATTACTTTATAATGGGGTTTTGGTGTAAGACCCACACTCCACTAACTTGTCTAATTGTGTCGTGCTAGGTCTTCCCATCATTGCTAGATCGAGTGGACCAACCGTGTGAAGAAAGCCCACGAGACCAGGTAAGCGAATCGACTCAAAAACACATAAAACTAAGTGTATGGTTGACTACCTAGGTAGGTATGGTTGATCATACGATGAAAAATAAAGACCATTGATAATTAAGTGTACAATTGATGTTTATAAAAGTATGGTCGATGGATTTTACGATCGTACATCCGACCGTAATACCCCAATTCGACTCCGAGTTTGGAAACTGTTACGATCGGAAATCACCAGCCAGTCTGTGATCCGAGCAACCTGTAATCACAGAGGTGAGACAACGGAGTTGGGCGACTAAGCCCCGGGTACCCTCCGATGCATAAGTCAGATTCCCAATGTAAACAGTCAAGAGATAGCGGGAAGCTATCTCTAGTTTAGAGAAAGAGGGGAACGATGCGAGAGTTTGAGCGTACGAGAATGAATGGAGAGATTGTTGGATGATTTACCTTAAGGGATCGTCCTCTATTTATAGAGATTGGGAAGAAACATGGAGATATCAGGACTCAGGGAAGTATATCGCCAATAGGACTACCAAGTGTCGCTTTGAGGGACACACAGGTCATAAACTCCGAGTAGGAGTAGGAGACTGTAGCCAAGGAAGCCAAATCAGTCCACAGTAACAGTGACTCATGTCGCCATATGAGTGGTGGTATGGCCATGATGATCGGCATTGTATTGTACTAGGAGAGGGACTCCTCTAGCGTGACATAGTTGCCTTAGGACTCTGACCTCCGACTAAGAATCGTAACCGAGTAGGTCTATACCTCCGACTAGCACTGTGTCCTAAAAGGACTGTGACTCCAAACGGTATAAGTCGAGTGCAATACATCATTCATGGTCGGCTCCAAAGATAAAGGTTGCCACATGTATGATTTTAAGTGGATGATGTTTTTCCCACATAACAGAAGTCCTTTGCACTATCGGATTCAAGGAATTCGATAGTGCAAATACACCGAACAAAAATATTGGGATCCGCTCGGACACTTCAGAAGTATGATCGGTCACAACCGTTGGTCGTACCAAACTCCTTAGAGAATTCCACATCATGACCGGAACTCCCATGTGGGTGGATGGTAGTTGTCGCCAGCTATTCCTACTACCAGAGGGTGCAGAATCCGAGGCATCAGACCAATAAACCGTTGATCCGCTCAACCGTTGATCTTTAAGCGATCCAAACCGCCACGTCCATCCGACGGCTGTGAACCAATCAGTGCCCTTGAAACGAGGCACCATAAATAACCGTTACAACCGAGAATAGTCGGCTCCATCAGACGGTGGAGATCGAATCCTATTGTTTTAAGAATCGGTGCCATAATTATCCTCAAAGTCATTATTGGGGCTGACGTCAGCCTATCACGTCGCACCCGGCACGGCAAACGTTAAACCACTACTGTTCCACCACAGGGTCGGGATTCAAAAAGTTAAATTTCAAACTCAGCGCCTATAAATATGCTCTAAACACTTTCATTCGACCATTTTGATGAGCTGAGAACGGAGTCTTCGTTGCGTGGTCGGAGCATCCGAGTGTCCAACTCTTCGTGGGTCTTCTTTGCTTTTTTCAAATCAGTAAGTTTCCTTCTTTTGTCCTTCCTTCCCTTGTCTCTTCTGTTTTCCTTTTCCTTTTCATGCTTGCTAGTTTTTTTTTGTCCAACAGTGTCAGACTTCTAGGAAGAGTGAGAGAGAGTAAACATATGGCCCAGTACCGGACCTCTTCTTTGGAGAGGTCGTCTGACTCGATGGATGAGTTTTTGGTCGCCCCCGAGCCTCCAAGTAGGAAGAGGAGAGCTCGAGACTCTGTTAGCCTAGAGTTCGGGTCGGAGACCACCGAGTCGGAAGACTCTGGTGGGAGGGTCAATGCCCATAAATCATCGAAAGTCATCTCTTCGGCTTCCGGTCTGACATCTGAAGAGGAACTTAAGCAAGGTTCCTCTGACGCCACCAAGCGTAGTTGCCCAGCTGGCACTTCTGCTCAGCGGGCTCCTCACCAGAGAAGTGGCTGTCCTGGCATTCCACTTGTTGATAAACTCCCCGCGTAGAGGATGCCGAGCAAGGTCGTGTCTGATATGGCCTTGACTCAAATCCGCAGGGCCTATCAGTTAGAGGAGCCAATGATCGACATCTTGGTCCGACTCCCATCATCTGAGGAGAGGGCTTGTAGCCTGAACCTCTAAGAGGTCTATGTGTACGAACACGCTCTGAATTTTGGCCTTCGTTTACCCCTTCACACCCTCATAGTCGATATCCTGAAGGTGTATCGCATCGTCCCATCCCAATTGACTCTGAACGGGTGGCGGTGTATTTACGCCTTCATCATGTTCATCCTCCGACTAGGAGAAACTCCGACCATGAACCTGTTCTGGTCTCTTTTCCAGTTCTCTAGCTTGACCGAGACCCGCTCCATGAGTGGGTGGTATTTCTTTAGCCAGAGGAACATGAAAAAGCTTCCGGCTATCTCTTAGAAACCCTCTTCCATCCACGGGTGGAAAGAGAAGTTTTTCTTCGTGGGCCCTTCGACGGGTGCCCCTACTTTGCCTCTATCCAATGCGTGGCTAGTGGTCAACGTGATGGGGTTCAACAAGGTCCCTTTCTTGACCACGGAGGAGAGGCGGACCTATCGCAAGGTACTGGAGGGCCAGACCATTCGGTATGCTGACTTGGGGGATCCCCAAAAGTTGGCCGAGCATGGCTTGCTAGGTAAGTTTTATCTCAAACTGTTGGACTCCGATCGGATATTTACCATCAGTACTGACTGTTTGCTTGGTTCTTTTGTTGCAGTGAACTTCTCCAACGATCATCTGGTTGCCCAGATCCTACGCAAGCGAGCTGCCAAAGCCAAGAAGTAAACTGATCGAGAGACAATCAAGCCGGCGGGACCGCCCCACGGAAGCGGGAGACTGTAGACGACCCCAAGGGCAAGAGGCCCATGGCTGAGGGTCCACCAAAGAAGAAGATCCGGTTGGCCCAAGAACTATCGGCCGATATCTTCAAGTCAAGGCCGACCGTGAGGGTTGCTCGGCCTAAGGATAATAAAAAGGGGGCTGCGACGAAGGAAGTCCAGCCCCTCTGGGCGATTAAAGTGGTCGATCTAACCAAGCCTGCCGATCTGAAGGTGCAAGGGGAGTCTGTTCCCCCGATGAAGGGTGACTCCAAGAAGAAGGTAGGGGCAGCGATGTTCGCTCCACAGCTCGGCCTGAAGGACACCGACTCAATGTTCAAAAGCACGAGGGTGGCCAGGATTATGCTGACCGAGAACTGCCTCCCAGAGGACGTGGCATTCACCTCTTCTCTAGAGATGACCGACCTGGTGAAGAGGATCTTCTTCGCCAGCACCCAGGTATGATAGCTAGCCCTTCTTTCTTCCCAACATACTTTTACTTAGCTGTTAGAATTTTTACTAACTGTTCCATTCTTCTGGTATGCAGGGTAGCAACCTCGTGGTGGAGCATTTCCAGAAAGCTGCGGGCTTGGTGGTGGACCTGGAAGAGAAGACTAAGCTGGAGTCTTCACTGTGGGCTGCTCTGAAGGTGTCCGAGGACAAGTTGAGAGAGAAGACCTCCGAGGCCGAAGGCCTTCCTCTGGAGAAGTCGAACCTCCGGACTTCTCTAGACAAAGCCGAGGATGCCCTTTCGAAGGAACATCGAAGGGTGCACCCAGCCGAGGAGAGACTGCGGGCAGCCGAGGATGCCAAGCGGAAGGCCGAGGACAACGCCAGGTTGGCCAAGGAGGCGTTGGCTAAGGCGGAGGAGTTCCAGGCCAAGATCCGAGACCAGGCCGTGGCTGACTACCGGTCATCTTCTCAATACGTCGATGACTTGGAGGAGGCCACCAGCAGGTTCTTCCAAAAAGGAGCTGTCCACCTGAAGGAGCAGCTCGTTGGAAAGGGCGTGGTCTTCAACTGCTTGGACTTTCCGATCCTGGCCGAGGAGGAGGTAGTGGAGGTGGCCACTCGTATGGAGGCCGAGGGTGCGCAAGAGGACAACTTGTCTCCCTACGAGGTTCCCCAGACGTCAATTGTCAAGCTTCCTGACGTGCAGCTGCCGAGCGATGTCCCCATTGATCCAACTGCCAAGGACGGGCTTGCTTGGGTGGTCTTCTACCCATGGGGGCTACCTTGTATTTTTTTTTTTTTTTGTAATGTTCTGCCCATTTATGGGCTTTGTACTGCTGCCCCTTGTGTACTTTTATTAATAAAATTCATTTTTTCCAACTCTCTTTGGTTCTATCACTTTTATTCCTTTTGTGTTTTTCGTCTTCGGTGTTGAGTGTTGTTCGTCTTCGGTGTTGAGTGTTTGTTGTATTGCCCCTACCCCAGAAGTGTTGTCGGCTTGCTGGCTGAGCAGGCCAAGGACACTTAAGGCATGGGAAAATTTAGGATGTTCCACTGAGTATTCAAGCACGTGTAGTTAATTAGTGTTGCGCGCTATCATGTCTGCGGACGGAGTCACCTTGTGTCCGCATGACACTTATACTTGCTCGTCGGTGTCAATTGTGATCTGCATGCTATCCTTACCTGTTTGTGGGTATGGGTAGGCAGAATGGTTGAACACCTGCATGTTGCTCATACCTGCTTGTGGGTGTGAGCAGGCGGTGTCATGTACAATCTGCATGCTACCCTTACCTGTTTGTAGGTACAGGTAGGCAAAATGATTGAGCACCTGCGTGGTGCTCATACCTGCTTGTGGGTGTAAGCAGGCGATGTCATGTATGATATGCATGCTACCCTTACCTGCTTGTGGGTATGGGTAGGCAGAATGGGTGATCTTCTACTTGCTACTCATACCTGCTTGAGGGTATGGGTAGGCAGAGTCACCGAGGGCCGGCGTGCTACTCGAGCCCGCTTGAGGGCTTTAGTAGGTCGGCTGGGCCGAAAGGAATGGCTATGTCAATTGCTGTGAGTTGTGGACTGAATGACAGTACTGTATTTAAAATGAATTAAGCGGGTGCTCGTAGGGGGTCCGGCGTACAACTGAGACCACTTAAAAAGAAAGTTGAAAACTACCATATTGGCCAGGACAGAATGGCTGACAAAACAAAACAACTTAACAGTAAAACTAATAACCATTTACTGGTAGTACTTGCGACGATTGGTGGCATGCCATGTCCTCGATATTTCTTCACCGTCGAGGGTAGCCAGCTTGTATGATCCTGGTCGACCAGTTCTGTAGACACGGTAAGGACCTTCCCAGTTTCGAGCCATCTTTCCTTGATTGGTGGGCTCCGAGACTGCTGCTCTTCTAAGTACGAGGTCTCTGACCCTGAATTGCTTTTGTCAGACTATCTTATCGTAGTATCGAGCGGTCGTCTAATGGTATGCTGCCATCCTGAATGCTGCCGACACCCATATGTCCTCCAAATTGTTCAAGTTAGTTCGGAGATCTTCTGAGTTGGTATCCTCATTGAAGTTTAGCATCCGGAAAGTGGGATGAAATACCTCGACTGGGACAACTACCTCCATGCCGAAGGCAAGCATGAAGGGAGTTTTGCCCGTGGGTGTCTTGCTGGTTGTCCTGTATGACCAGACGATGCTCGGTAACATGTCGACCCACTTCTCCTTTTCATCTGCCACCATCTTCTTCAGACTAGACAATATGGTTTTATTTGTCGCCTCAGCCTGTCCGCTTGTTTATGGGTTGCCGATCGACCCAAATCGATGGTCGATCCTAAACTCCGTGCAGAAGTCTACAAATGATGCACTGGCGAACTGAGTGCCATTGTCTGTCACAAGGATTCTGGGCACATCGAATCTGTATATGACGGAGTGCCTGAAGAATTGCTCTACCTTGGTTGCGTCAATTTTGGCAATAGCTTCAACTTCAATCCACTTTGTGAAGTAGTCAATGGCCGCAATGACATACTTCTGTTGATATGTCGCCTTGGGGAAAGGCCCCATGATGTCCATGCCTCAGATGGCAAAAGGGAGAGGACTGGTGGTTGGCTATAGAGGTGTGGCCAGAGCATGTGGGACGGGTGCGTAGAACTGGTACTTGTCACACTTGCACACCAGTTCGATGCAGTCATCGTGCATTCTGGGCCAGTGGTAGCCTTGCCAAAGGATCTTCTGGAATAATGACCGGCCTCCTTGTTGCCAACCGCAGATTCCTTCGTGGACCTCCTTCATAACTTGCTCGACTTCGTCCAATCAGAGACACCGAAGTAATGGCATGGTATAAGATCTCCTGTACAGCACATCGTTATGGATGGTGTACTGCCTGGACCGGACTTGGATGCGCCGTGTGTCTTTCATGTCATTTGAAAGTGCACCTGTTCGGAGGTAGTGATAGATGTCGTCATACCAGCTAGAGATGGATTCGATTGGTGCAACTTCCTCCTTGGCAGAGCTGTTGGCGTGCTCCAATAACTCCACGTACACGGCAGAGTCCATCCCTGAGATGTCTTCCAGGGACAACCTAGATAGCTCGTCTGCTTCAGTGTTCTCATCCCGGCACACGTACTACAGCTCGACACTTCAGAAGGCTGCGATGGCTTAGTTGACCTTGTCCAGGTACTTCTGCATCTCTGGTTGCCTAGCTTCATAGTCGCCAAATGACCAGCTGTGAGTCACCCTGGACTATGAGCCGTCGCACAGCCAGGCTTTTTGCTAGTCTGAGGCCGACCAGTAAAGCCTCGTACTCGGCTTCATTGTTCGTGGCACGAAATCTGAACCTCACTACTGATCAGATTTTGAAACCTTTCGGGCTTGTCAGTATTACTCACGCACTTGTTCGGCCATCCATGGAGCATCCATCTACCTGCAGTGTCCACAGGGCCTCGGTTGGTTCTGGTGCATTCCCTACTGGAGGTTCGATAACTTCTTCCTCTGGCAGGGTGCTCTCGACAACGAAGTCCGCCAATGCCTGGGCTTTAATGGCAGTTCTGGGGATGTACTTTATCTCGAACTCACCGAGCTCCACTGTCCAATTTATAATCCGGCCGGATATGTCAGGCTTCGATAGCACCCACACATAGGGTATACTTGGAAGTATGGTCGGAGTTTCCACACAGCTGTCACCAGTGCGAGCGCCAGTTTTTCAATGGGCTTGTATCTGGTCTATGTGTCCAACAACACCTTGCTGACATAGTATATTGGCCGTTGTACCCTATCTTCGTCTTTCAGCAGCACGAAACTCACTGCTTGGTCAGAGACTCCGAGGTAAAGTTGTAACTCATCTCCAGGATTGGGTTTCACCAGCAGTGGCGGTGAGGACAAGTAATCCTTGAGGTCCTCGAAGGCCTTTTGGCACTCTTCAGTCCATTCGAACTTCCCAGCTCCTTTTAGTGTTTTGAAGAAGGGAAGGCATCGTTCGGCTGACTTTGACATGAAGCGGCCGAAGGAAGCTATACTATCGTTCAGCTCCTATACCTGTTTGGGTCTGGTCGACGCGGCCATGTTTAAGATGGCCGTGATCTTTGAGTAGTTGGCTTCTATTCCCCTCTCTGAGACCATGAAACCCAAAAATTTCCCAGACGTGACTCCAAAGGCACACTTGGTGGGATTCAGCTTCATGTTGTGTCTGCAGAGAACTTAGAATGCCTCACCGAGGTCGGCTAGATGATGGTCAGTTTGTTGGCTCTTTACTAGGAAATCATCGACATATACTTCCTTGTTTCGGCCGAAATGATTTTTAAACACTTTGTTCACCAACCTTTGGTAAGTGGCTCCTGCGTTCTTTAGGCCAAAAGGCATGACGTATAGCAGAAGAGCCCTTGGTTGGTGATGAAGGAGGTGCACTCCTCATGAGCCTTCCTCATCTTGATCTGATTGTACCCCGAGTACGCATCCAAGAAACTAAGCTGCTCGTGCCCAGCTGTAGCATCTATCAATTGGTCGATGCGCGGTAGTGGATAGCTGTCTTTAGGACAGGCCTTGTTGAGGTTTGTGAAATCTATGTAGATCCTCCACTTTCCTCTGGCCTTGGACACCATGACCACGTTCGCCAGCCAGTCTGGATAAGCTACCTCCCATATGAAGCCAGCCGCTAGCAACTTCTAGACTTCCGTGTCTATGACAGACTGTCGGGTAGGTGCGAAGATCTTCTTTTTCTGTCTGACTGGGTAGTATTGGGGGTCAACAGCCAGGTGGTGCTCGATCACTTCTCTAGGGATTCCTAGCATCTTAGAGGCCGACCACGCAAACACATCTAGCTTTTGCCTTAGGAATCCTATCAGCTCTTCTTTCTGGTCATCAGGTAGCAAAGAGCCGACCTGGAATGTCTTTTCGGGCTGATCATCTGCCACAAGGATTTGCTCTAACTCCTCGGCGGGCTTTCCCCTGGTCAGCGGGTCAATATCTGACATCCACTATGTGGACTGGTGCTGCTTTCAGGGCTCTTTGACTATTTTTCAGCTTGGTTGCGTACCATCTTCTGGAAGTCGTTTGGTCCGTTTGGCATTCTCCGACGCCATTCTCTATTGGGAGCTTCATTACCAATTAGTAGGTGGACATGCATGCCTTGAGCTTATTCAAGGATGGGCGGCCGAGGATCACATTGTGGGTGGATGGCCGATCTACCACCATAAATTCGACCATCACCCTCTGCTGCCTGGGTTTTTGGCTGAGTATCACAAGCAATTGAATGCCTCCTTTCACCGTCACCGGGTCCCCGAAAAAGCTGATAAGATCTAAGGTGACCGGTTGTAGCTGGTTGTCTCCTAGCTGCATCCTTTGGTTCGCGTGGTATAATATGATATCCACCAAGCTCCCTATGTCTAACAGGCACTTGGTGAAATCGCAGTGTCCGATCTCGACAGTGGAGACAATGGCATCTTCATGGGGGACTGCCACATTGGCAAGGTCTTTGTCGCTGAAGGTGATGATTTCTCCAGTCCGCACCTTCTTGGACGGTCGAGTGGTCGACATTATCAAAGAAAGAGTGAGAACAGCCCAAAATCATTAGAAGCAATATGCAGATACTCGACGCAGAGATCTTGAGTTCGTTGTGGGTGATAAAGTATTCAAAGGTATCGCCTATGCGAGGTCTGAAACGGTTCGGACAGAAGGGGAAACTAAGTCCAAGATATGTCGGGCCATATGAGATCTTAGCCAAACGTGGAAAAATGGCTTATCAGTTAGCACTACCCCCATCTATGTCAAGTGTACATGATGTATTTTATATTTCCTTATTGAAGAAGTATGCCAAGGATCTGACGCACGTTTTGACAATGGATCTACCAGATTTAACTAAAGATTTGACCTTTGAAGTAGCACCAATTGAGATCACTAGTCGAAAGGTGCAAGGTTTATGCAACCGTGATATCTATTATGTCAAGGTCACCTGTAGAAGCAGGGATATAGAAGAAGTCACATGGGAAGAAGAGAATGCTATGCGAAGCAATACTCTCACTTATTTGATTCAGAAGGTACGTACAATTTCGAGGATGAAATTTTTATAAGTAGGGGGGAGTTGTAAGACCTGTGTCAATCTAACCCGGTCTTACCACCTTGAACCAGGTCTACCCATCATGGTCGAGCCAAATGGACCAAGTGCGTGAAGGATATCGTGATCCCAGGTATTAAACTGACCCAAAAACACTCAAAAAGGGACGAAGGTCGCACACCCAGTGAGGTGGGGTCGGACCCCCCAGTACAAAAAGTCAGACCCTCAGTTATTAACCAGGGGTCAGACATTTTAAAACCAGGGGTCGACGGGATCATCGACCCCCAGTTGCTACCAGAAACAAAAATTTGGAAACTTTCCTAATTTCGGTTGGGCTCTTTTCGAATATCAAAGGGGCTTATTTTAGGAGTTTCTACTCTATATAAAGGACGTCCCTAAGCCTCTTTCACTCCTTTTAGAACCCTAATTAAATTGAGAGAAAAAGAAGAGAAGGAAGAGAAGAAGAAGAGAAGGAAAGTAGAGAAGAAGGCAAAAGGAGAAGAGTTTCAGAGAAGGAGTACTCTACTTAGGTAAGAATACTAATTCTATGTATTTTGTGAGACTTAGAATAGTTAATGAGAAAAGTATGATGTAGGAGAAACCCCAAACCATCAATCCATGATTAAGTTTCAATGAAAACCATGAAGGAGATCAACTAAACCATCTGATATGTAAAGAGTAGTTCTAAACCATAGGAAGTGTATGGAATGGACTATGAAAGGAAGCCATAGGATTCAAACAAGAGATAGTGGACCAAAAGGTGATTTATCGACCAAACCCACGGGGGGTCTCACCTAGGGTCGATGGACCCATCGACCCTGGCATCGACCCTACTATAGGGGGTCGCATTATACTACTACCCTAGCATCGACCCGTCCTGCTACCCCCAGTTAACAGCAAGTTGGAAAAATTGAAATAAAATCTAACTAAATTCTATCGACTTTGTTAGGTCTTTTAACAATATAATATCAATATAAAGGTGATTCTTAAAGCTTGAAAGAGGATCCACTAGCAAGCTAAGGTGAGGAAACAAGACCTAAACTAATTGGTTAATAACAAACTATTTTTATTTCTCGAGTCCAATGCTATGCTTGATTCTATGCAAACATGCTTATAATGTGCATTCAACATGTCATCCAATATTTCTATTTATTGTTCATGCATATTTACTTTATTGTTTATAACATGATAATGACCATGATGATAGGAATAGGCATGTGAATGTATGTGTGTGGTTGGTGTAATTGATGCGAGCGAGTATCAGGGGGAGTGTCATAGGCCGGACCTTAGCACTCTAGCTCTATCTCTAACTTAAGTCTTGTGCATTAGCATCGTCGTATCACCATTACTTTAGCAGAACTATTACATCGTAGAGTATCAGGGAAGGTGGTCTCAGTCCTTGTAGTCTCTGACTCTACCGGGGGGCCTTAGCTCTATCTCTATGGGCGTTCTAAGGGATTCTGGGGTAAGACCTTGGATACAATGTTTAGCATTAGGATTGGTTAGTTGCGAGCCCAGTTTGCAAGCCCTCGCCAGCAGGGGCTTACGTGTTGGTATGGCACTGTACAGTAATAAACATTAACCTTTGTTGTACAATGTTCATGGTAGGGTGGATGGGGACGACAATAAACGTTAACCTTTGGGTGGGCTTCCACACCCTGTGTATAGAGGAGGGGTCAATAAACATTAACCTTTGACCTCCAACCCTTTCTATTGCATATTGCCAACTTTAAACCAGACCACATATATGAATTGAATGCATGCATATGTATTGTTGCATTGTTTTGTTTGCTCATTGAGCCATGATGTGTGCTCACTCTCTCGACGTCGAATATTTTTAATTGATGATGCAGGTACTACCGTCGAAGATTATGTCAACGCTCCAATGTACGGGCACATGGCGACAATGGAAGTTGAAGACGAAGTGGATACGCATGACTCCTCTTGCGAGTGTAACTCATGTGTATTTGATTAGATTTTATTTTAATTATTTGGATTTAGTAAAGACGTGTAATTGGTATTTTATTTATGTCTCTGTTGAAATAGCATAATTGGATATTTTAATATGATTATCATATTTAGATTTCTCAGTTCATTTTATTATAAAACTTCTGTTATTGTGTATTTACTCTGATTATGAATGTGGATGTATGAGGTTTAGATAAAATGGATATAGCCTACGTGAGATCCTAGTTGAACCGTTGGTTTGTTGACGGTTCATCACACCATTCTGAATAGTGCGGAATTGGGGTGTGACACTGCCTCCCAACCGTTCCTTTATCGGTATTCTAGTTTGCTTGGCTCCAGACGATTCTTCGATCGTACCAAACTAAACGGCACCGACATATCTGGGTACGGCAGGACCTCCCTCAAGATCTCTGTCATCCCTGCGAGCTACATTTTTGTCATCCCCTGCATCCGTTCGGCAGTCGTTTGGCTACTGGTTCCTTGGAGGCAGAGGGGGTAGCCTGCAATCACTCCGAGCTGGCGCTGGTCCCCTGCTAGTGTCTCTGATGCAATTACGGTAGTAACCCCGCCAGATGAGATCTTTAATTTCCCCCTTGAGGTACTTGCACTCATCCGTGTCATGACCATGGTCGCGATGGAAGCGACAGTATCTGGAATGGTCTTTATTCCTTTTTTTCACCTAGAGGCTTCGGGGGTGGTCGGAGGTTCCGATCATTCCAAATTACCTCCAGGATCTCCGTCATCGAAGTGGTGAGTGCAGTATAGTAATCGAAGGTATTGTACGGGTGTCGGTGTACCTGTTCTTTGCCGGACCTTTGCTTCTTAGGGTCACTAGAGTTCTGCGTCTGGTTTACAAACTCGGATCTCTTTTCGTCCGCCGACTTTTGGTCGGTCTTCAAGGTGTTGACCGCATTGTTTTTCTGGGCCTTGGTCATTTCGTCCGCTGAAGCGTACTTCTCGCATCTGACCAGCAGGTCGTCCAAGTTCTTCGGAGACTTTTTGGCAAGGGACCGACAAAGCTGCCCGTCCATCACTCCGGCCTGCAAGCTGGACATATGCACTGCAGGCTCGACATCCTTGATCTCCAGCACTTTGACATTGAAGCGCTTGATGAAGCCCCGCAGAGACTCATCCTTCTGTTGCTTGATCATCGACAAGTGGTAGGATGTCTTCTTGTGCACCCAGCTAGCCTAGAAGTATGTCAGGAATTGTTCGACAGCTGTTCGAACGAAGTTATGCTCCTCGGAGGTAGGTTGTTAAACCACGTGTAGGCAGCGCCTCTGAGCGTCGAAGGAAATGCTCTGCAGATTAGGATGTCGCTGAGCGGATAAAAGAGCGTCGTGAAGAAAAACGCGTCTAGATGCTGCTCTGGATCAGTGCTCCCGTTGTAGGAGTCTAGGACGGGCATCTTGAAATTTTCAGGAGGGGGAGCCCTGATGATCTCGTCAAAAAGTGTTGTGACGGTTGTGTAGGCCATCCTCGGTGGAGCGACTCGGTTCTGCTCCACCTGCTGGAGCCGTGTAGTCAATTCCAACAACTGCCGCTCGACCTCTGACTGGAGAGTGGCTGGAGGTGGCGCTACGACCGTCATCAGCGTCGCCACATTGACTCTCTGCTAGCGGAGGGCATCGAGGAAAGACCTCGCGTCTCTCTCAGGTGGAGGGGTACCCCATGCGCTCCCTGTGCCTGATGGTGATTGGCTGGATGATGCTGAGTGGATGACCCAACCATGCTTCGTGCAGGCTGATGAGAAACTCTGCTCTGATCATGAGATCCCAAGAGAGGATTACTCGGTGCGGCTCTGATTGATGCCGTCGGCGCAGGTTGCTGATGGGCCCCGAACTCGGCCGCTCGTGGTGCTGGTGTAGGTGGAGGGTTTACTCCTGCTCCTCCGGGAATCGAATTACTTGCTCGACCGCCCCTCAAGGCTCGTGCCAACTGCTCGATCTGCTGCCTCAGCTCGTCGAATTGTTGACGAGTCACATACTGAGGGGGTTATTGCGGCGTCGTCGCCGTTGGTGTCGTTGCAGGTGTCGGGGTATGGTTTGTCCCTGGCGTACTTGCGTTGCTATCAACCTGAACTTGCATGGACGGTTCACACGGTTGGTGTGAAGCCTGGGCATGAGTTCTCCTGTGTGCCATCAAAAATAGTTTGAGGTTAAGATCCTCACGTGCTGTTCGTCAAACTCAATCAAGAGGGCCCTACAGTGGGCGCCAAACTCTTACGGTCGGAAATCACCAGCCGGTCTGTGATCCGAACAACCTGAAATCACAGAGGTGAGATAATAGAGTTGGGCGACTAAGCCCCGGGTACCCTCCGATGCCTAAGTCAGATTCCCAATGTAAACAATCAAGAGATAGCGTGAAGCTATCTCCAGTTTAGAGAAAGAGGGGAACGATGAGAGAGTTTGAGCGTACGAGAATGGATGGAGAGATTGTTTGATGATTTACCTTAAGGGATCATCCTCTATTTATAGAGATTGGGAAGAAGCATGGAGATACCAGGACTCAGGGAAGTAGATCGCCAATAGGACTGCCAAGTGTCGCTCTGAGGGACACCCAGGTCATTGACTCCGAGTAGGAGTAGGAGACTGTAGCCAAGGAAGCCAAATCTGTCTACAGTAACAGTGACTCGTGTCTCCATACGAGTGGTCGTATGGCAGTGATGATCGGCATCGTATTGTACTAGGAGAGGGACTCCTCTGGCATGACATAGTTGCCTTAAGACTCTGACCTCCGATTAAGAATCGTAACCGAGTAGGTCTATACCTCCGACCGGCACTGTGTCCTGAAAGGACTGTGACTCCGAGCGGTATAAGCCGAGTGCAATACATCATTCGTGGTCGGCTCCAAAGATAAAGGTTACCACGTGTAAGATTTTAAGTGGATGATGTTTTTCCCACATAACAGGAACTTTTCAAATAAAAGGGGGATCTATTTTCTATTGTTGGAAAACTCTATATGGAGAGTTTTTCTCTATATAAAGGACATTCCTCAACCCTTTTTCTCTCTTTTGAAACATAATCAAATCCTAGAGGAAGAAATGGGAGAGAATGAGAAGGAGAGAAGACTAAGAAAAAGGTTTTGCAGATAAGGTTTTGGTTTTCTACTGTAGGCCAAGGTATGAAACTTACCTCTGAAGATGTAAATACTATTGAGTAAGGTTTCTATTGTAGATTGGAGATGTCAAACCATTATGCTCTATGTAATCCTTTGAGTAAATCTAAAGGATAACTATATGGGATGGATTTAGGGATAATAGTTATTGAAAAACAGTAAATAATGGCCATAGGATAACCTTAGGATGAACCTAAGTGAAGAGCCGAGAAATTGACTCAGGAGGAACTCTCATTGAAAGTAAATTTTGACCAAAAATCATATGGTCGCAGTTACAGTTGACCATAGGATGACCAGAGAGTCGACCATAGCCATTCGAGAAGAATTCTGGAAACATATGGTTGCAAGTATGGTCACATATAGTGCGACCATAGGGGTCAACCGTACGTGGTATGGTCGACATAGCTTGAAACCATAGGACTAATCAATCACTTATTAGTAATCTGTTTTGATTTTTGACTACTGTAACATATTACACATGAATCTTAACTTAAATTCATGTAAGTTCTAGGTTACTAAATTGGTTCAAAGGGAATTACAAGGCTTGGGAGATAATCGAATATTGTTAAAAGGTGAAGGATCAAGACCTAAACTAATTGGATAATAACAAACTATTTTATTTTATTGAGTCCAATGCTATGATTGATTCTATGCATGTATGTTTGTAATGTGCATCTCACATGTCATCCAATATTACTGTTATATTTTACTCATACATATTAATTTCTGTCTATTTATAACATGATGATGATGATGCTAGGAATAGGCTTATGATTGTGTGTGTGTGGTCAATGTGTTGCATGTGAGTGGAGCATCAAGGAGGGATGTGGCATTATGGTTCAGCCTGGTCACGAGACTCTAGCTCTATTTCTACTCAAGTCTTGCCCACTGACATCATCGTATCACCATTACCTTAGCAGAACTATTACGTAGTAGCGCATCAGGGGAGGTGGTCTCGAACCTTGTGGTCATTGACTCTACCAGGGGGCCTTCGCTTTATCTCTATGCACATATTGAGGGATGCTGGGGTGACACCTTGGATACATTGGATGTCATTAGGATTGGTTAGTTATGAACCTAGTTTACAAGCCCTCACCAATAGGGGCTTACGTGTTGGTATGGGTAGGGCATCAGGGGAAGTATTGGCAGTTGTAAGCACCCCATTTTAGCCACCCTCTGCATAAGTGAACCAATATGGCAGGTTTCTGGCCTTTAACCCAAAGATTTGTGATTCTCCATTGAACCCCACCGCAGGGTCATGGGCTATTATCTACTTGGATGAATAGGTTGTGAAATTATCTTCGAAATGAAACCGAAATCATCAAATTCTGACTTCAAACAAGGAAGATATCATAGTTTGAAAGTGCAAGGGCATTTACGTAATTATTGTACGATACATGCATTATCATTCAAACTTCAAGACATCATATCTTGGTCATCTGATATCAGAATCAGAAGATTCAAATACCAATATTCCTTATTTTTTGTCCTCTTTAAAGTGGACGTGAAAAATCCCAGGCAGAAGTCATCAGTGGGCCCCACACGAGCTTTCATGCAAAATTATCGTTAGAACTTCAAAGCTTCATATCTTTTCCATTCTACGTTGGATTCAGATGATTCCAAGGCCATTAATCTTCATTTGTGATGTCCTACAAAGTGGACGTGGAAAATTTCGGGTAGAAGTCTCCGGAGGGTCCCATGCAAAATTACACATGGAAATGGTCATTTAATCTTCGAAAATTAATATTTTGGTCACTCTATATCCAAATCAGGTGATTTCAGTTTCATTATGTTCCATTTTTAGTACTCTACAAAGTGGACGTAAAGGATTTTTCATAGAAGTCCCCGAAGGATCCCTTGCAAAAGGGTCAGCCAAATTATCAATAATGGGCCTGCTTAAACTTCAAAAATTCATAAGTTGGCTATTTTATTTTCAAATGAGGTGATTCAAGCTCCAATATTCCTCATTTTTAGTGTTCTACAAAGTGAACGTAAAAAATTTGGAATAAAGGCTATCGAAAAATTTCATGCGGGACGATAGTGAAAATGGCCCATGAAATGATAGAGAGAGAAAATCCAATTAATTCCAATCAATCCAGTCAACTCAGCTCAACCAAGCCAATCTTGGCCCAATCCAGTTAATTCAAGTCACTCTCAGTCTAACCCAGCTCAGTTTAAGTCGGTCCAGCCCAGTCAACTTAAGTCAGACCAGTCTAAACTGAGCCGGCTCATCCATGTGCATAGTGCCATACATATATGTAATTATATAGAATATATTATATACTATATATATTAATATGTATGTTATTACATGTTATTATGTATACTTTATGATGTAATATTGTATAAATGTCCATTATATGAGAGACTGACCAAGAAAGGAAAGAAAGAAAAGAGAGAGGATGTGAGATTGAGAGGCAGTCTGAGAGAATAAGAGAAAGAGAGATTGTGGAGAAGAAAAAGGAAAGAAAAGAGAGAAAGGGGAGGGGACGTGAAAGAGAGAATCGGAGAGAGATTGAGAGGAATCCAAGAGAGATTAGGGAGAAGATAAAAAAGGAAAAGAAAAGAGAAAAAAAGGAAGCAAATCCCAGAGAGGAAGGCGGAAAGAAGAAGATCGGTCGGGAGAAGAATAAAAAAGGAAAAAATAATAAAAAACGGAAAGAAGGACGGGGAGAGAGAGAGGGTGAGAATCCGAGAATAAAAAAAAGGAAAGAAAAGGAAAATCGGGGAGAGTGAGAGTCGAGAAGATAAGGAGAAAGAGAGGAGGGCGGTGGATTGAAAAAAGATAAAAAAAAAATCAGAAAAGAGAGATGGAGAAGAAGGAGGGCGATGAGAGAAAGGATAAGAAATAAAATCAGAAAAGTGAGAGGGAGAAGAAGGAGGGAGGCGAGAGAAAGAATAAAAAAAAAGGAAAAAACAGAAAGGAAGGGGGAAGACCGAGAAGAAGGAGGAGGTGGAGAGGAGAAGAAAAAAAACAAAAACAAAAAGAGAAGGAAGCTCGAGATTAAAGGAGAATCGAGAAGAGAGGAAAAGAGGGGGAGAGAGTGAGAAGAAAAATAATAAATAACAAAAAGGAGAGAGGGAGACCGAAAAGTGGTGAGAGGAGATAATGGAAAAACAAAAAAAGAGGATCGAAAGAGAGAGAGGGCGGTGGGAAAAATCAGAAAAAAAGGGAGAAAGAGAGGGCTGAAACGAGAGAGGATATATCGAGGAAAGAGATAAAAAATCAGAGAGAAAGAGGCGATTCAGAGGAAGAGGATCGAAAGATAGGGAAAGAAGAAGCAAGGAGGGAAACTCTTGCAACTAAGGTAAGCTCCTCCTCTGTCTTACTCTTTTTCTTTTTTTTTTCTATAACTGTAACACCTGGATCTCCACTTGGTCAGGCTTCCCGTGAGCCATGACTATACTCATCATCATTGCATGTCACAATTGATCTATTCTCGCTCTCCATCTCTCATAACCACTGTAACATAATACATTTGATCCAGTGAAGCTAGCACCTCCCATCACAGTCCTGAAATGTCTCATTAAATCAAAGCCATTCATTGATAATTTTTTAGATTATATGTGTGATGAATGATAAGTATTACCATCAATGTTGAGAATCCTATGTGAATCAAATATGCCATCAATTTTGAGAATTTCATGTGGATTAAACATGCCATGATCTGAGTTTTAATGAGGTGATTCGACTATGACTGAAATTTTGAAGTGATAAATGGTACCATTGATCTATAATTTTTAATATGGACCATCAGTCTGGAATTTTTATTGATCATTGATATGGAATCTTTAGTGATCAAATATGGACCATGGAATGGTGATTCAGGATCTAAATTGCTAGATGTCCATTATGAGTGAGTTTAAATAAATCTAAACGGTTAGATTATCATTTTAAATGAATCTAAACCGTTGGACCATCTTTGTGATTGATATAAATAAAGCAGAATGATTTGATGTTTGATTTAAGTGATCTGAACCATTGGATGACATAAAAACTGATTTAAATGAATCTGAACGGTTGGATTACCATCTTCAGTGATTTGGACCGTTAGATAATCTTTTGGAGTGATTGAAATAAATTTGAACGGTTAGATTACCATTAATAGTGATTTATACCGTTGGATTTTTCATCATGAATATTTGGATGTTTATTGCCATATTAGGATGCATACTGCTATGTTTGGATCACTACCACTGCTATAATTGGAATGATTACACTGCCATAATTGGAATAATCACACCGCTATAATTGGAATGATCACACTGCCATAATTGGAATAATCACAGTGCGATGATTAAATGCTTACTGCCATATTTGGATGCTCATTGCCATGTCTAAATGTTCATTGCCATATTAGGTCTTGCCATGCTTAGAATTAGCATATTAGATCTTACCATATAGGCTCTTGCCTTATTTGCAGTGCATGCCATATTAGGGAGATTTTCACAATCTTGCTATATGTGTATTTCTTGCCATAAATGTATTATATGCCATATTTAGATGAATAATTCAATTTTGGCAATAATTTAATTTATGCAACACCCTAGTCAAACTGCCATATCTGCACACTTTTAGAAGACAATCTAGGCGTGGGGACATGCATTTAGGCACCCACATTCTTGGGAAGGGCATAATGGGAATAATAAACACCTTAATCAAGAAAGAAAAATGCTTTGCCAAACCTTCCAAAATTAGAATTCAGGATGAAAAGGGTAATTTAGGACGATTTTGCCCCTCGATAAACCCTAAACCTAGAATAGGTTCTCAATCCCAAACCTAGAACAGGTTCTCAATCATTCTAACGTAGAAAAGGTTATCAGTTCGAACTACGCAGATTTTGATTCCTAGGGCAAATCCTAGGATACGTAGGCCATTTGGGACAATCCCAAATTCGGATCCAAACCTCAGTCCACTTGGACTATCCATAGATCCACTAGGATATTCAACCATTTAATCCAAGCCCCATTTTGACCCAAATAGGGTTATCCAGTTCAAACTACGTGGATTCTGATTCCTAGGGCAAACCCTAGGATACGTAGGCCATTTGGGAGAATCCCAAATTCGGATCCACACCTTAGTCCACTCGGACTATCCATAGATCCACTAGGATATTTATACACACCTTAGTCCACTCGGACTATCCATAGATCCACTAGGATATCTATCCATATTCCAATCCAGAAAGGGTTATCCAAACCTTAGTCCACTCGGATTATCCATAGATCCACTAGGATACTTACCCACATTTTGACTCAAATAGGGTTATCCAGCCCGAACTACGTGGATTCTGATTCCTAGGGAAAACCCTAGGATACGTAGGCCATTTGGGAGAATCCCAAATTCGAATCCACATCTTAGTCCACTTGGACTATCCATAGATCCACTTGGATATTTATCCACATTTCAACCCAGATAGGGCTATCCACATTCCAACCCAGAATGGGTTATCCATATTTCAACCCAAATAGGATTATCCTTAGATCCACTAAGACTATCTATCCGTCCACATGGACTATCCAGATCTTAACCCATAGGATTTCTCAACCTTTCAAGCATAAACTTCAACTTGAACAAAGAACTTAATCATGCACAAGCATAAATCACATTCATAAACTTTAATCACACCTGCACTACGATGGTGAACCTGATTTTCAGAATAAATTCGTAATACGTAGGCAATCTGATGGATACAGATTCGGTTCAATGATATCAAATCCCTTGGTTTGATTTGGTTTAACAAATAAAGTCTAGCATAGAAAGGTATAGGAGACGGATTTCGATTGGGCGGTTTGGGTGCCTAACCCCTTCCCATAACCGTAACCTGACGCTTACCCAATATCTGATGGACCAAAAATCCAATCTAAGGGTCATGAGTCAATTGAAGTCTTACCTTAGGGTGAGATTTTACATTTTCCAAGGTCCTGGACCTAAATCTAGGTGGCGATTTCTAAAGATTTTCATCTTTGTCCTCACAGTGGCGACTCCGCTGGGGATATAAATGTCAAACTCCTAAATGAAAACTTTCCTTGTGTGAATTGGATGCTAGAAGGATACTATATTTATGCTTGTATAATATTGCTTTCGGGGGGAATGGGTTCAATCACACATTCATGCGAGTAGCCGAACCGGGTCCATGCATATGGGGTAGCCCGCTAGGCAAAACACACAGCCTTGGCCTGTACTTTGTGAAACCACGATCGGCGAGCAGCCTCTAACAAGCGTTTCTTGGGTCCACCTGGGAATGCGTTATGTTACTCCACGTCGCTTGGATCCTTGCAACATAGTATATAAAGGGAATGGGGGCCCATTATTCATCGAGCATTTGGTGATAGGTTATCCCGTCCTCGTCAAGGTGACCTTTTTTGTCCTAACCCAGATTGTAGCCTAATGTTTGTTATTTATGGTTCATCCCTAAACCGACCCAGTAAAGTTTGCTTAACCATGACATCCATGTTCGAGACGTCGAATTTCTGCCCATTTTTGTCCTCGATTGGTCAACATGATAGAATCTACATGATGAGCATCTTGAACTCTCACCCATTGGGAGTATGAGGTGTGTATATACCTGTTCTACATCATAGTAGACGGTCACTATACACCCTCCATTAAGTAAGCTCGATGTGTCAAATCTCTCATTGTGATTTTGAAAAACGAACAGAAAATCCCTGTCAAGACATAGATACCATGGTCAAGAAGAAATTTACTAGTTTGTTCATCTATGAACAACTTTTGCTAATCATCCCTAATAAGGACGACGGATTAATATATCCATTTCAATTTCATCGAATTCGGTAATCCAATTGGCCAGACCATGGTACCACTGATTATCCATTTTGGAATCATGAGGTCCCAAGACTGAACACATGGCTTAACCAAATTCAATTAAATTGACTTGGGTAATGTTTACCCAATCGCCCTTATGAGGGAGATAACTCTTGTTTGGTTGAGTCATCCTTGATTGTGCATGTGACTTCTTCTACTCCTTTAGATGTTTAGAATCTTGATATTTCCCCATTGGATTTCAATGCCTTTAGAAAAGAAAATCAGAATGCAACCATATCCACCCTTACCATATCCACCTTTTTAGGGTGAGAGGCCCCTACAATTAGGGAATTGTCTTAATCTCCCACCTTGAGACCCATCCATGTCATCTTTCTAAATGAATCAATGGAAGTCATGAATCTAGATCTTGATTAAACATCAAATTTTGTAAGAATGGGGCAACCAGATTTGGAAACACAATCAGTAACTCAATCAATTTGGTCCAATGGAGCATTCAGTTTAGGCAGCGACAAGCACCTATACTTGAAAAAGGTTTACAATATTCCTGTACAGTTTGTCCCTGGGCCTACCCAAATATCATATTCATTTCATCTCATAATCAAAGAGAGATTCAGACCCTAGGCAAATCCAATCACTTTCTCAATGTACCTTAGAATTAAGGAAAGATTCAACCCCTAGGCAAGTCCAATCATAGTTCTCGATTCACCCCTAAATTAAGGAAAAATTCAGCCCCTAGGCAAATCCAATCATAGTTCCTGATTCATCTCTGAATTAAGGAAAGATTCAGCCCCTAGGCAAATCCAATCACTATTCTCAATTCATCTCATAATCAAGGAAAGATTCAGTCCCAAGGCAAATCCAATCATAGTTCTTGATTCACCCTTGAATTAAGGAAAGATTCAGCCCCTAGGCAAATCCAATTATCGTTCACGATTCTGACTTAAGGAAAGATTCAGCCCCTCGGAAAATCTAATCATTGTTCCCTATTCACCTTTGAACTGAAGAAAGGTTAAGCCCCTAGGCAGGTCTAATCATCATTTCGGTTCATCAAGAATTAAGGAAAGATTCAGCCCCTAGGCAGATTCAATTACATCCAGTTCATCTCAGAATCAAAAAAAATATTCAGCCCCTAGGCAGGTCCAATCATCATTTCGGTTCATCTAGAATTAAGGAAAGATTCAGCCCCTAGGAAGATTCAATCACACCAGTTCATCTCATAATCAAAGAAATATTCAGCCCCAGATTCAACCACCATTTCTGGTTCATCTCAGAACTGAAGAAAGGTTCAGCCCCTAGGCAGGTCCAATCATCATTTCAGTTCATCCAGAATTAAGGAAAGATTCAGCCCCTAGGCAGATTCAATCACACCAGTTCATCTCAGAATCAAAGAAATATTCAGCCCCAGATTCAACCACCATTTCTAGTTCATCTCAGAACTGAAGAAAGGTTCAGCCCCTAGGCAGGTCCAATCATCATTTTGGTTCATCTAGAATTACAGAAAGATTCAGCCCCTAGGCAGATTCAATCAAATCCAGTTCATCTCAGAATCAAAGAAATATTCAGCCCTAGATTCAACGACCATTTATTTCTGGTTCATCTCAGAACTGAAGAAAGGTTTAACTCCTAGGCAGGTTCAATCATCACCTCCCAGATCATGTTATAGTGGAGGAGATATTCGGCCCCTAGGCTTTTTCACCCTTCACCTCCTATTTAGGTTCTGATTCATGTCGAAATTAGGAAAAGCTCCATTCATCTGAATTCAATTAGCGACTAGGCTTATCCAACCATCTACTTTGGTTAGGGTTTTGATTCATGTCGGAACTAGGAAAAGTTCCATTCATCTAAATTCATTTAGCCACTAGGCTTATCCAACTGTCAACTTTGGTTAGGGTTCTGATTCATGTTGGAACTAAAAAAGTTTCATTAACCAACCATCAAATTTGGTTCAAGTTCTAATTCATGTTGGAACTAAGAAGAGTCCCATTCATCTGAATTCAATTGGCCACTAGGCTTATCCAACCATCAACTTTGGTTCAGGTTCTAATTCATGTTGGAACTAAGAAGAGTCACATCCATCTGAATTCATTTAGCTACTAGGCTTATCCAATCATCAACTATGGTTCAAGTTCTGATTCATGTTGAAACTAAGAAGAGTTCCATTCATTGGAATTTAATTAGCCCCTAGGCTTATCCAATCGTCAACTCCAGTTCAAGTTCTGATTCATGTTGGAACTAAGAAAGGTTCCATTCATATGAACTCAATGTGAGCTTGAGTTAGCCTCTAGGCCTATTCAACCATTACCTTTGGTCCAGGTTCCACTTCATAAAGGAATTAAAGAGAATTTCAGTCATTTCAACTCAATTAATCCATCTTCTCTAGCAATTAGAGTCCAATCCATGATTGTCATCCTTGGCCTCTATCAATCGGAGCCCAACTTAAGCAATCTTTGCCTCTAGAAATTAGAGCCCAGTCCACGAAAGTCAATCTTGATCTCTATCAATCAGATACCAATTCAAAGTCAATATTGATCTCTATCAATCAGAGACCAATTCAAAGTCAATCTTGATCTCTATCAATCAGAGACCAATTCAAAATCAATCTTGATCTCTATCAATCAGAGACCAATTCAAAGTCAATATTGATTTCTATCAATCAGAAACCAGTTCAAAATTAACCTTGTCTCTATCAATCGGAGACCGATTCAAAATCGATCTCTGGCTCTATCAATTATAGCCCGATCCATGTTTATCATAGCTCAATGCTACAAGTTAGGATCGCTCGTCAAGAATGGCGAATGAGAAGCATTCCTCATTGCATGTCAATAAAGATTAATTCTAGATTCTGGAGTCATCGGAAACCAAGGAAATGCTAGAATCCAAAGAGTTGCCCTCATATTTTTCATTGTTCAAAGAGAGGGAATGGAATTTTCCCGAGCAGTAGGGTAGATCAAAGAAGAGATCCAATGTACCCTAGGCTAGGATAGAAACCAGAATAATGGCTAAGGAATGGTCCAATGATGAAACCCTTAACCCCTGAACTGGAGCATGAACCAGATTGAACTTGGACCCATATTGAATGCGGTCTAATGAGAAAAGCCATTATGCCCTAAACTGGGGCATGGACCAAATTGACCTTAGACCCAAATTGAGAGTGGTCTAATGAAGAAATCCATTGAACCCCCCAAGCCAAGGCATAAACTAGTCTAATCTTGGACTCAAAATGTAAGACCCGTATCAATCTAACCCGGTCTTACCACCTTGAATCAGGTTTACCCATCATGGTCGAGTCAAATGGACCAAGGGCGTGAAGGAGATCGAGATCCCAGGTATCAAATCAACCCAAAAACACTTAAAATAGGGGAAGGGTCGCATACCCAGCTAAGTAGGGTCGGACCTCCCAAAACAAAAAGTCAGACCCTCAGTTTTGAAGGGAGGGTCGGACAGCTTAAGACCCTAGGGTCGACGGGATCATCGACCCTCCCATCGACCCTCGGATTCTGCCGAATATAGAAATTAGGAAATTTCTATATTTTTCGATTGGGATTCTTTCGTAATCTCAGAGGGAATTATTTAGGATGTTCCTACTCTATTTAAAGGACGTTCCTAAGCCACTTTCACTCCTTTCACAACCAGAATCGAATTGAGAGAAAGAGAGGAGAAGGAAAAGAGGAAGAAGAAAGTGAAGGAAGAGAACTTAGCAAAAAGGAGAAGAGTTTCAGAGAAAAAATTATCTTCTCAGGTATGGATACTAATTCCATGAGTTTCTACAGAACTTAGGTTAGTTATTGTTGAGAGTGTGATCTCGGAGAAACCCAAACCATCAATCTATGGTTAGGTTTTCATGGAAAATCATAGGAAAGTGCATGAAAGTTATCTAGGTGGGTTGTACATGGTTTAGACCATGGAATGAATGTAGAATGGAATGTAGGAGCAAGCCATAGGATTCTAAACACGAAGAATAGATTAAAAGAGGGAATTGGACCAAAGTGCAACGAGAGTCGCACCGAGGGTCGATGACCATCCGACCCTAGGTGTTCCTGACCATCGACCCTCAGTGTTCGGGAAGTTCAGAGTTAAGGGAGGGTCGCACCCAGGGTCGATCCTGACTCCAACCCTACCTCCGACCCTCAGTTAACAGAGTAGTTTTTAAATTCCAAATAAATTTTAATTAATTTCTATCGACTTTGTTAGGGCTTCTAGCAATACAATAACACTGTAAAGGTGATTTTAAAGCTTGGAAAAGTACCTATTAGCAAGCTAAGGTGAGGAACCAGAACCCCAAACTAAATTGGTTAATAACAAACTGTTTTTCTATTTTTTTGAGTCCTATGCCATGTTTGATTCTATGCGAATATGTTTGTAATGTGCATACAGCATGCCATCCAATATTTCTATTACTTGTTCATGCATATTTACTTTATTGTTTATAACATGATGATGATGATGATGATAGGAATAGACATATGCTTGTATGTGTGTGGTTGATGTACTTGATGCGAGCGAGTATCAGGGGAGGTGTGATGAGAACGTCAATAAACGTTAACCTTTGGCGGGTCTCAGCACTTTAGCTCTATCTCTAACTCAAGTCTTGTGCATTAGCATCGTCGTATCGCCATTACTTTAGCAGAACTATTATGTCATAGAGTATCAGGGGAGGTGGTCTCGGTCCTTGTAGTCTCTGACTCTACCGGGGGGCCTTAGCTCTATCTCTATGGACATTCTGAGGGATGCTGGGGTGAGGCCTTGGATACACTTTTTGGCATTAGGATTGGTTAGTTGCGAGCCCAGTTTGTAGATCTTGCTAATAGGGGCTTACGTGTTGGTATGGCACTATATAGCAATAAACGTAACCTTTGTTATATAATTTTCTTGATTGGGTGCATGTGAGTTAACGATAAACGTGATCTTCGGGTAACGTCACACACTCGTGTATAGAGGCGGAGTCAATAAACGTGACCTTTGGCTACCTAAACCTTTCTATTGCATACTGCAAACTTATATACCAAACCAAAGATATAAATTGACTTTTTGCATGCATATGTACTGTTGCATTGTTTTGGCTACTCACTGAGCCGTGATGTGTGCTCACCCCTCGACGTCGAATATTTTTAGTTGATGATGCAGGTTATACCGTTGAAGATTATATGAATGCGTCTGCATACGAGAACGTAGCGGCGATGGAAGCTGAAGCTGAAGTGGATACACATGACTCCTCTTGCGAGTGCAACTCGTGTGTATTTGATTAGATATTTTATAGGTTTCTTTATTGGATTTATTAAGACATGTATTTGATAATTAATTATGTCTTAGTTGAAAACAGAATAATTTGCTATTAAATTATTAATATCATTTTAGTTTCTCAGTTCATGTTATTACAAGACTTCCGCTATTGTGTATTTACTCTGATTATGATTATGGATGTGCGTAAGTTTGGATAACGCGGGGATAGCCTATTTGAGATCCTGGTTGAACCGTTGGTTTATTAGCGGTTCATCACACCATTCTGAATAGTGCAGAATTGGGGTGTGACACAAAATGGTGTAGTGCAATGGCGATACCCCTTGCTCCCCAAACTGGGGCATAAGCCAAAATGATTTTGAATTCAGCTAGAAGTGGTCCATTGATGAATCCACTGAACCCCAAACTCGGGCATGAACCAGAGTAACCTTGAGCTTAAAAAGCAATAGTCCGGTTATGAATGGATCCTAAACTGAAAAAAAAGAGGGTAAGAATTGTATGGAACCCTGAAAGGTAGGCATCTTGCACCTATTGATAGAAGGGCATGATAAGTCCTACTGTTAGAGGTCTGAAGGAAGATTTATTCCCACAATGACTGAAGGTGGTCATCGAAGGCGTTATGCCCAACTGGAGCCGCTTGGACAAACTAGTTGTTTCAACTTTCTATTATCGGTATACGATAGGTCATCCATGTCTGGGTCCAAGATCAATATGCTTATTGACAAGTCTAGTCTAATCTGTCCTGCAAGTAAAAGAAAATCACCCCATTTGGGATTTCAATCTCTGTGCTTTGTCTCTTCCATACATTTCCTCCCAGTTTCATACATCCTCCTATTCTACATGCGCAGTCATTCTGACTCTAAAGATGATTGAAATGATGAGCCATCTCCTGAACTTCTACGTCACCCGGCCTCTTGAGAAAGAAAGGTCCAACCCGTCTGTGAAAGCTTTAAATGATCAATCGGGAGACACAAGAGTAGTCTCAAGAAACATGTATTGGAGAAGCTGCCATTTGTTCTATCTGTGAAAAGATTCTAAGGAAACATAATAACAGATCATATCAACAGGTCAGCCAATCAGTACAAATGAGTGGAGGACAGATGTGCCACTAAAAAGATGGAAATTTCAAAGTTTTGCAAAGTACGTCATCTGCAAGAAAGAGATACATGATGAATGTTGCATCTCAAAATCAAAGAATGAGGTCATTGGAATACCCAAAAAAAAACAAAAACAGAAAGAAAGGAAAAAAATTCAAGCCTATGTTTTATCTACATCAATAACGGGAGGTAGTCACATCAGACAGAAGGTGATGAGTAACTTCTAGAGGACAGCATACGGATTCACCGTTCAGATAAAATCAGATACTATATGAGCAGTCACAAATGCTCATAAAGTTTACAGAAGATCAGAGTGCTAGTTGGGGAAAAGATGTTCTATCTCATTGGAAATGTTTGGAAGAAGAAGATTCCAATCCAATATTGAAAGTCATGATTCAACTTTGCGATCAAGCGAAGCACTGCATTATGTGGCCTCCACATAAAATAAAAAATAAAAAAAAAAGAAAATAGCAAGATGTTGAATGGCATTGGAGCTCGACAGTAAGCCAATTATCCCTCTCACTTCAAGAAGATGGTAGTTCCAACTAAAGCCTGAAAGTAAGTTCGATCATTCGTTGAGATTTACAGCATGTTGGACCGGACTTTTGATTTTGGCCAATTACATCCCGCTTTTACAAGAGACGATCTCATCACTTCTTCATCATCAGAGAAAGATTTCTCATCGGCATTAGACTCTCTCTCCCGTCCATCAATCTGACGGCCTTCCAAGGAGTCTATATCACGAGCCCTTCTTTTGATTTATCAGTTTTTATGGCATTGTATCTCATGATCATGTCATCATTTTATGTACAAATTCATGAATCTGGCTGGAACTCTTATTTGTCGTTCATTACATCCGATGGCTTCCCAAGGTTCCTATAAGCCCTTCATTTCTCAAGCCAATAAAATGGGATCTTCTCGGTAAGATAAACCCATTCTACATAAACAACCAAACACTCTCCCAATGGTAGACCCATGTGGACAGTTTCACTTCAGTCGTCTTGGACCTTCAACATCAATACTTGTCAACAAACTTAAAAGTTTCAGGTCCAGATATGATCGCGACTGATTCGGCCTCTCGATGTAGCTTGTTGAAACACGTGTTCTATCTGAACATCTCCAAGAAAGGAAAACATAATTCGGCACCATTTAATTTTGGTGTGGGACTGCATTTCCCTAAGGTCGCTTTTTGTGATGATTCAAATAGCTGCCCGTATATCAATACGTGTAGGTGTCAACTTAAACAGTGGGGCAAGGCTACCCATTTGTCATGAAAGTCATGCCGTTTGGATTTCCCCTAAGGGTTTCAGACCATTGGATAGGACCATAATTTTGGCAATATCCTCACCATATTAGGACTCTTTATTCAACCAAAGATGGGGTTTGCAAAAAGAAAAAAATAAAAAAATAAAGGGAAGAAAAGAAACCTCAGCAGGGAAAGGCAACCCGAGAAACCTCAATGGGCAACCCATAATACCTCAGTGGGGATAGGCGACCTGATGCAACCCTAAAAGCATTGCCCTCATTGGCCCTTCATAGAAAAATCCAGTGGTTCATGTAGACAAGTGTCATACCCAGTCTACCCTTCATAAGGAACCTCTCTTTTGCTCTCCAGTGAATCATACTCGGAGGAGTTGAACAAACCATCATCTGTTGGGCTCCATAGCATTGCCTTTCAATAGAATTATATCTTCAAATCCTGTTGGTCATGTTAGGGAGAGAGCAAATTCTCATGGCCTGGTTACGGATGTAGCCAAATTCATTCAAATCATCAGTTCCTTCATTTTTCAAAATTCAAGAAGGGTTTATCAAAGAAGTCATTTTCTGCAATCAATCTATCAAATCTTCCCTTGACCTTGGAAGCATGGTCAAATTCTGGATGCAATCCAGATTCAACCTAGTTCTAACTCTGTTAGATTTCCTGTTTCCTTCTATCATGCCCTAGCACACTACAGTAGTGGTCTGTCAAAACATGCAGACACTGAGGCATAGATATACCCTACGTAGAGGAATTGAACTTGATAATGAGCATTACATCTAGGATCCATTGTCTAGTCTAAAGTCACTGACTTTCCGAGTCAATAGAAGTAGGTCCGTCCAGGTTGGTTTTTGCCAACTTCTCAGTTCTTCCAATCCTGTTGATGAAGAAAATCCAATGTGGTCTCTCACCTGTTAGGATTTGGTCACCAAATTCTCTGAAAGAACACTTCAAATCCTTTGCTCCTCATGCCTAATTTGGGGCCATGATTCATTAATCTTTCAAAATTGGCACAACAATGTTGCAAAGCCCTAAGCTTTTCATGAGCCTAGATCAAAGGCCAAACCCATGTCACATTTTATCACCGCTTGGTTGTTCTACCAATTTGGTCTACCATAGTGCACAGTCAAAGAATTTAGTTGACCAAATGCCCCTCAATAGTTTAACACCAAGGTCAATCAATAAAATCACTTTGGTTAGAGACTGTCAAGCTCCCCTCATTCTTGTCTAAAATCCTCGCTTGAGTCTCTTTCAATCCAAAATCCAACAATACCAATGTTGGCTGAAGAAAATCATCACTTTCAAATTACATGGAACCTTTCCAAGGCAGCAACCAAGTCATCACTACTGTACTGAAATTGAGTCAAACTTTCAGTACCAGGTCATAAATGGTAAATTTCAAATCTAGGTATCATGCCAGCAAAGTCCATGACACCATTTCCATTGATGCCATGTTTTATGCCTTTACCAATAAAGTAGGGGCAAAAACCTTAGAAACTGCCAAGGAATTCACCATCATTTCAAACATGTCGAGCACTCTATAGGTTCAAAGTCAAGAGACTTTCAAGATGGGTCAGATTTCAACCCTAAAGGTTCAAAGTCAACAAAAACTTCCTGTGTGGGTCACTTTCGAGCATCCTAAAGGCTCATAGAGACAAATCCACTTAAAAGGATATTCTAATTTCCATAGAGCTTCCAAGAAGGATATTCCAATTTTCAATCTCGAAGGTCCAAAGCTGGTAGGAACTTCAAAGATGAGTCATTCAGTATCACCCTATAAGTGACCTTCTGGAGTTCTTGCTCATTTCATAATCAATAGCAAATTCCTCACCCTAAAAGTGACCTTCTGAGTTCTTGCTCATTTCAGAATTAAATGCGGAGCCCTAGCTCATCCAAAGATCAAATCAATCTCAGTCTATAAGTGAATGCAGAGCCCTAGCACATTCAAAGATCAAGTCAATCTTAGCCTATAAGTGAATGCAGAGCCCTAGCTCATTCAAAGATCAAGTCAATCTCAGCCTATATATGAATCCAGAGCCCTAGCTCATTCAAAGAACAAGTCAATCTCAGCCTATTAGTGAAGCAAATGTAGAGCCCTAGCTCATTCAAAGATCAAGTCAATCTCAGCCTATAAGTGAATCAAATGCAGAGCCCTAGCTTATTCAGAAAAACAATCTCAGAATCTTAATCAAAAGAGCCTTAGTTCAATGAAAGAAAAGACATCAAGTCTTACATCCAGACAAATCAAAGTCGAGCCCAAGCTCATGCAATCAACCTTGTATTCACAGCCTAGCTTCATACAAGAAGAGGTTTATCAGCCTACAAATGGATCAAGCCGGGTCTAAACCCGCACATACCTTACATCATGAGTCACCTCAGCAAGAAGAGGTTCCCAGCCTACAAATGAGCCTTCTATTCACAGCCTAGCTTCATACAAGAAGAGGTTTATCAGCCTACAACTGGATCAAGCCGGGTTCAAGCCCGCACATACCTTGCATCATGAGTCACCTCAGTAAGAAGAGGTTCCCAGCCTACAAATGAGCCTTGTATTCACAGTCTAGCTTCATACAACAAGAACAATTATCAATTTTCCAAGAAGAGCAAACCTTCTTGCCAGTTGAACTACGTTCTGGGCTTGATTTCTAGGACATCCTTAGAATACGTAGGCAGTTTAGGATAAATTACCCTAAGTGCAGCCTAATAATCAATCTCACTCATATCACAAAAATATGGTTCTTTATCTTTAGCCTTCAATTGGTAACCATCTCGGCTAAAGAGGGGCATCAGTAAGCACCCCATTTTTGCCACCCTCTGCATAAGTGAACCAATATGGAAGGTTTCTGGCCTTTAACCCAAAGATTTGTGATTCTCCATGGTACCCCACAGCAGGGTCATGCGCTATTATTTAGTTGGATGAATAGGTTGTGAAATTATCTTCGAAATGAGAATGGAATCATCAAATTCTGACTTCAAACAAGGAGGATATCGTAGTTTGAAAGTGTAAGGGCATTTATGTAATTATCGTACGATGCATGCATTATCATTCAAACTTCAAGACATCATATCTTGGTCATCTGATATCAGAATCAGATGATTCAAAAGCCAATATTCCTTATTTTCAGTCCTCTTCAAAGTGGACGTGAAAAATCCCAGGCAGAAGTCATCAGTGAGCCCCACACGAGCTTTCATGCAAAATAATCGTTAGAACTTCAAAGCTTCATATCTTTTCCGTTCTACGTCGGATTCAGATGATTCCAAGGCCATTATTCTTCATTTGTGATCTCCAACAAAGTGGACATGGAAAATCTCGGGTAGAAGTCTCCGGAGGGTCCCATGTAAAATTACACATGAAAATGGTCATTTAATCTTCAAAAATTCATATTTCGGTCACTCCATATCCAAATCAGGTGATTTCAGTTTCATTATGTTACATTTTTAGTACTCTACAAAGTGGACGTAAAGGATTTTAGTAGAAGTCGCCAAAGGATCCCATGCAGAAGGGTTAGCTAAATTATCGATAATGGGCCTGCTTAAACTTCAGAAATTCATAAGTTGGCCATTTTATTTCCAAATGAGGTGATTCAAGCTCCAATATTCCTCATTTTTAGTGTTCTATAAAGTGAACGTAAAAAATTTGGAATAAAGGCTATCATAAAATTCCATATGGGACGATAGTGAAAATGGCCCATGAAATGATAGAGAGAAAACCCAATTAATTCTAATCAATCCAGTCAACTTAGCTCAACCCAAGCCAATCTTGGCCCAATCCAATTAATTTAAGTCACTCTCAGTCTAACCCAGCTCAGTTTAAGTCAGTCCAGCCCAGTCAACTTAAGTCAAACCAGTCTAAACTGAGCCGGCTCATCCATGTGCATAGTGTCATACATATATGTAATTATATAGAATATATTATATACTATATATATTAATATGTATGTTATTACATGTTATTATGTATACTTTATGATGTATTATTGTATAAATATCCATTATATGAGAGACTGGCCAAGAATGGAAAGAAAGAAATGAGAGAGGATGTGAGATTGAGAGGCAGTCTGAGAGAATAAGAGAAAGAGAGATTGTGGAGAAGAGAAAGGAAAGAAAAGAGAGAAAGGGGAGGGGAGGTGAAAGAGAGAATCAGAGAGAGATTGAGAGGAATCCAAGAGAGATTGGGGAGAAGATAAAAAAGGAAAATAAAAGAAAAAAAAATGGAAGCGAATCTGAGAGAGGAAGGAGGAAAGAAGAAGATCGATGGGGAGAAGAATAAAAAAGGAAAAAATAATAAAAAACGAAAAGAAGGAGAAGATCGGGGAGAGAGAGAGAGGGTGAGAATCCGAGAATAAAAAAAAGGAAAGAAAAGGAAAATCGAGGAGAGAGAGAGTCGAGAAGATAAGGAGAAAGAGAGGAGGGCGGTGGATTGAAAAAAAGATAAAAAGATAAAAAAAAATCAGAAAATAGAGATGGAGAAGAAGGAGGGCGGTGAGAGAAAGGATAAAAAATAAAATCAGAAAAGAGAGAGGGAGAAGAAGGAGGGCGGTGAGAGAAAGAATAAAAAAAAAAGGAAAAAACAGAAAGGAAGGGAGAAGACCGAGAAGAAGAAGGAGGTGGAGAGGAGAGAAAAAAAAAAAAAAAAAAAGGAGGAAGCTCGAGATTAAAGGAGAATCGAGAAGAGGGGAAGAGAGGGGGAGAGAGTGAGAAGAAAAATAATAAAAAAAAGGAGAGAGGGAGACCGAAAAGAGGTGAGAGGAGAGAAAGGAAAAAACAAAAAAAGAGGATCGAAAGAGAGAGAGGGCGGTGGGAAAAATCAGAAAAAAGAGAGAAAGAGAGGGCTGAAACGAGAGAGGATATATCGAGGAAAGAGATAAAAAAATCAGAGAGAAAGAGGCGATTCAGAGGAAGAGGATCGAAAGATAGAGAAAGAAGAAGCAAGGAGGGAAACTCCTGCAACTAAGGTAAGCTCCTCCCCTGTCTTACTCTTTTATTTTATTTTATTTTTCTACAACTGTAACACCTGGATCTCCACTTGGTCAGGCTTCCCATGAGCCATGACTATACTCATCATCATTGCATGTCTCTATTGATCCATTCCCGCTCTTCATCTCTCATAACCACTGTAACATAATACATTTGATCCAGTGAAGCTAGCACCTCCCATCACAGTCCTAAAATATCTCATTAAATCAAAGCCATTCATTGATAATTTTTTAGATTATATGTGTGAAGAATGATAAGTATGACCATCAATGTTGAGAATCTTATGTGAATCAAATATGCCATCAATTTTGAGAATTTCATGTGGATCAAACATGCCATCAATTTTGAGAAGTTTTATGTGAATGAAACATTGCCATCAATTTTGAGAATTTCATGTGGATTAAACATGCCATGATCTGAGTTTTTAATGAGGTTATTTGACTATGGCTGAAATTTTGATGTGATAAATGGTACCATTGATCTATAATTTTTAATATGGACCATCAGTCTAGAATTTTTATTGATCATTAATGTGGAATCTTTAGTGATCAAATATGGACCATGGAATGGTGATTCAGGATCTAAATTGCTAGATGTCCATTATGAGTGAGTTTAAGTAAATCTAAACGGTTAGATTATCATTTTAAATGAATCTAAACCGTTCGACCATCTTTGTGATTGATTTAAATAAAGCAGAATGATTGGATGTTTGATTTAAGTGATATGAACCATTGGATGACATAAAAACTAATTTAATTGAATCTGAATGGTTGGATTACCATCTTGAGAGATTTGGACCATTAGATTATCTTTTGGAGTGATTGAAATAAATTTGAACGGTTAGATTACCATCAATAGTGATTTATACCGTTGGATTTTTCATCATGAATATTTGGATGTTTATTGCCATATTAGGATGCATACTGCTATGTTTGGATCACTACCACTGCTATAATTGAAATGATCACACTACCATAATTGGAATAATCAAACTGCTATAATTGGAATGATCACACTGCCATAATTGGAATAATAACAATGCCATGATTAAATGCTTACTGTCATATTTGGATGCTCATTGTCATGTCTAATGTTCATTGCCATATTAGGTCTTGCAATGCTTAGAATTAGCATATTAGATTTACCATATAGGCTCTTGCCTTATTTGCAGTGCATGCCATATTAGGGATATTTTCACAATCTTGCTATATGTGTATTTCTTGCCATAAATGTATTATATGTCATATTTAGATGAATAATTCAATTTTGACAATAATTTAATTTATGCAACACCCTAGTCAAACTGCCATATCTGCACACTTCTAGAAGACAATCTAGGCGTGGGGACGTGCATTTAGGCACCCACATTCTTGGGAAGGGCATAATGGGAATAATAAAAACCTTAATAAAGAAAGAAAAATGCTTTGCCAAACCTTCCAAAATTAAAATTCATGATGAAAAGGGTAATTTAGGATGATTTTGCCCCACGGTAACCCTAAACCTAGAATAGGTTCTAAACCCTAAACCTAGAATAGGTTCTCAATCCCAAACCTAGAACAGGTTCTCACTTTATAACCTAGAACAGGTTATGTTCCCGAACTAGGACATCCATCCATGTTCGAACTACGTGGATTCTGATTCCTAGGGCAAACCCTAGGATACGTTGGCCATTTGGGAGAATCCCAAATTCGAATCCACATCTTAGTCCACTTGGACTATCCATTGATCCACTAGGATATTTATCCACATTTCAACCCAGATAGGGCTATCCACATTCCAACCCAGAATGGGTTATCCATATCTCAACCCAAATAGGATTATCCTTAGATCCACTAGGACTATCTATCTGTCCACATGGACTATCCAGATCCTAACCCATAGGATTTCTCAACCTTTCAAGCATAAACTTCAACTTGAACAAAGAACTTAATCATGCACAAACATAAATCACATCCATAAACTTTAATCACACCTGAACTAAGATGATGAACCTGATTTTTGTAATAAATCCGTAATACATAGGCAATCTGATGGATACAGATTCGGTTCAAGGATATCAAAACCCTTGGTTTGGTTTGGTTTAACAAATAAAGTTTAGCATAGAAAGGTATAGGAAACCGATTTCGATCGGGCGGTTTGGTTGCCTAACCCCTTCCCATAACCGTAACCTGACGCTTACCCAATATCTGATGGACCAAAAATCCAATCTAAGGGTCATGAGTCAATTGAAGTCTTACCTTAGGGTGAGATTTCATATTTTCCAAGGTCCTAGACCTAAATCTAGGTGGCGACTTCTAAAGATTTCCATCTTTGTCCTCACAGCGGTGTGTGATCCAGACACTTTAGCTCTATCTCTATTCCATGGTGGGTGGATGTGGGATGGTAATGGTGTTTGATCCATTGGGTGGATTCACAAACTTGTGTATAGAGGTGCAGTAGCCACCAACCCTTTTTTTAGCACATTGTACACTTAAAAATCAGACCAAAGATATTGAATTGAATGCATGCATATGTTTATGCATTGTTTTATTTTCTCACTGAGCTGTGATGTGTGTTCACCCTCTCGACATCGAATATTTTTAGTCGATGATGCAGATCCTACTGTAAAAGATTACGTAAATGCATTTTCGTATGGACACATGGCGGCTATGAACGTAGAAGCTGTGGAAGATGCGCATGAACCTTCATGTGAGTGCAACCAATGTGTTTTTGAATAGTTTAGTTATGTTTGAGTACTGGAATATGTAATTGATTATTTACTTTATGTCTTGAGTTATTTGGAGATAACTAGTTTAAATATTTATTTTTATCACTGTTAAACCTCAGTTCATTAATTATAAAGACTTTCACTTACATGTTTATTATCTCTGATTATTATCGTGGAATGTGTGTGGTTTGATATGGTGGGTACGACCTATACGAGATCTTAGTTAAACCATTGGTTTATAGATGGTTCATCACACCACTGGAAAGTCCAGAATTGAGGTGTGACAGCTTGGTATCAGAACTCTCAGGTTCTACTCATTGACGTAACTACTTTTGCGCGAGTCATGAACTGAGTTAGAAAATTAAATCCTATAATAAGAACACACCATAAGCATCTTGTTGTTTAAGACATAAACTAAGAAAGAGAATAATGCATATAAGTAAATGAGAAACAAATTATATATATATATATATGCCAAACGAAAATGAGAAGAATGTATATCCGAACCAGAGTACGGTCCATAATTCGGACAGTTACTCTGTAGCATAAAAGGGAGAAAAATAAAAAGAGCAATCATGGAGCTGGGGGTGTAGGTCAAGGAAGTGCCTTACCGTCTCGATCATAGTCTTCAGCATATACTCTCGTGAGCCAGGCTACCTAAGTCTGGGTCGTCCGGAGACTAGCAGCCAGATCTGCACCCGCTGGTCTATGAAATGTTGAGGATCTAAAATCTCTCCTATCCTTTGATCCATAGCACGCTGGGCATCCTGAATCTCACACAACAATGACATCATGCCATCTGGTGGAGGACATGAAGGACCAGCCGTATGAGAAGTCAAAGAAGGGCCAGCTCCTGTAGAATGTTGCGGTGATAGAGGAGGTATGGCATCCACATCCATGTACATTCGATCATCATCACTCTCATTTTCCTCTGCTACTACCGCCTCCTCATCTGCTGCAGCCACCTAAGTGAGAGGACATCTCATGGCATTCCTCTCATCATCACTGACCTATATCTCTCTCATCCCCATCCTACAGATGGCATCCCAATCAAGATCAGCTGAGAAGGTGTCTTCATAGATCATCTCATCCTCCAAGTTCACCTATAGGCAAGAGAGCAGAGTGGTGATCAACCATCCATAGGGCAAGTTACCTCTCATATCAGACAATGTGGCTTTGTACATAGTCCGGATGTTAATGTAAGGGAGACAGACAGGCTGCCTAGTGCAGATACAATACAATAAGAACTGAGTCAACTGGGAGACCATCTCGTAATGTCCACCCTGAGGAATCAGATTATGCTAGATAATCTTACAGTATACCCATGGCTCAGGACGCAGGTTGACTGCCTTCATCTCCTAGCGGTCATCACAAAGAATCTGACTACATACTTTTGCAAGCATAATAGTGGTTAAGAACTTTGGTTCCTTAGGAGTACGGTAGACCAAGGGACCGGCGCTTGAGATACCCATAAGATCCGCCAGCTGTTGGGTATTGAAGGAGACAAGAACCCCTTTTACCCTACTAGTGATCCGAAGCTCTCTCCTACTGTCTATATCCTCTAGATCACCCTCAACCTGTAGGTTGCAATAGAATTGCTTTACTAAATCTGGACGGATGCAACCTTCGTACAAGATCACTGAAAGCCAGCCCATATCCCTAAATGCCCTCTCCACATCAAATAGGGCTAAATTGACACACCGACCCCCTTCCACCTTTTTTCGATGAAACCATGGATACTTTACCTCCGCTTCGATGGACCTAAAGAGACGAGGGTCATAGACTCTGGGAACCTTGATATGAACCATGATAACTACAAGAAAGATAATAAGAAAACAAGTTAGAAAGTTAAAATTTGGGCAGCATAACAACATAATATAGAAAAAACCTCACTTTCACCCAAACACCTAGGCAGAAGGACTTACATGAGGCATAAACCATCCTTCAATGATCAATTAATAGAAAATTTACACCAATTAAATAGAGTTGAAGAAATTTTAAAATTTGGGAACTTCCCCAAATTCTAGGTTAAAAGTCGGATTTTCAAATTTTAACTAAACCAATCGATAAAACTCAAATTTTCTTGAGGACTTTCATCTGTTGGTTGGCCAATAGTAAGGACCATCAATAAAAATCATATTTTTACGGTCAATTAGATGTCAATTTGGAGAAAACCCTATAAATGACGAAAACCTAAGTATGAAAGCTAGAAAATGAAGAAAAAGTAGAGAATGTACCTTGAAGAATAGGATGGAGGTTGTCAATTGATGGAAAAAAACTAGATTCATGCAGTTGACACTGTAGCAACCCAGTGATGGTGAGCTGAGTTGAGACCGTAGGAGAATAAGAGAGAATGAGAGGGAAAAGTCTCAAATTAGTTATAAAAACCTGATTTTTGAATCGTACGGTCGCACAATTCGACCAAAACAGTCGACCATATGATCGACGATACGATGGACCATAGGGTCTCAGGAAGTTGCCAGGGTTTGTAGGGCCAAACCTATGGTCGCATTACATGCGACCGTATGATATTGTCTATACGATTGACAGCTGTCTGTTTTGGCTCTGCTAGACCTAATGCCTTGTAATTTTACTTTCTCTCCTTCTATTGTGGGACTAATAAATATTACCATTCTATCTTGTCTCACATGTGTAGCCTTCCCAATACTTTCTTACCCAAGAGTTAAATGGATGGACATAGACGAAGCAGAAGGAGACAGAATGCAAACCCACCTCCACCACTAACGGAGGCCAATGACAGTGAAGGTCAAGAAGGACAAGAAGGAAATGTTGGGAATCAAAATGTTCTGCCTTAGGATGTTCACACCCAGGCCAACCCAACCAACTTATCAGCACCACCGATAGATTCGGCCATTGTAGTGATGAATTGGGTACAACAAGTGCAGTAGATACAGCAAATGCAAGTAAACATGCAAGCTTCTATGGGAATTGCTTCCCCAGCTGCAAACACAATACCTATACTTGCAGGGTAAGCTAGTACTGTACCAAGGGGTAGCAATACTGTACCCCGAGCACCTGCATGAACAATACGGTATCCCAAGTACCTCAAACGCTAGTCATACAAGCCCAAGTATGGAATCCTGAAGCACCACAAGGCGGATATAGCCAAGGTAACTATCAGTACCAACCGCCCATGTATGGAGCATATGTATATAATCAACTAGACCACTCCAGACTAATCAAGCATTTTCTAAAGATGAAACTGAAAGAGTTTATGGGTAAGCCGTCAGATCTATTGAGGCCAGCTCTCTGGATTGACGAAATGGAGAGAAATTTTATGATGATGACTATTACAGAAGAGGAGAAAGTATTGTGTGCAATATTTATGCTCAAAGGAAATGCACACCACTGGTGGAAATCCACTCAAGATTATCTGCTGACAAAGCATCCCCAGTTAACCTAGGCTATCTTCAAATAAGGTTTCTTCGAGAAGTATTTCCCCAGGAGTTTCAGGGATCAGATGGAAAAAGAATTTTTGAGTCCATATCAAGGACAAATGTCTATCGACGCTTACCAACAGCATTATGAAGAACTGTTCTTTTTTGCTCCCTCTAGCAAGCAAGAAGAAGGTACCAAAACCCAAAGGTTCCTTACAGGACCTAGGGGAAGCATCCGAGAGCATGTATTGGGACTGAAAAAAAAGATATATAATAAAGCTATATAGATTGCTCGAGTACTAGAATCGAGCCAAAGTGAGAGCTATTTTTCTCAGAACAGAGGCATTAAGAGGCCAAACAGGAATACATTTAATGGAGGGAACTCAAAGACGTTCAAACCTTTCCACACCCAAGGCTTCAATGCAGCAGCCAAGACTACTCTAACAGCCAACCTCAATAGAAGCAGGGTAATACTGGAGTTAAATGCTTTAACTCTGATCAAGTAGGACATTATTCAAGAGATTGCCCAAAGCCAGGAAGCACCTACAGCAAGGAAAGGTTTATGTAGTTACTTCTGAGGATGTTGTTGCATCGCCTGATGTGGTTACAGGTATGATTTGACTTTATGTTTTGAAATACCTTGTGTGAGCATGTGGACTAAATTAAATAAAATTACAGGTATTGTACCTATAGCTAAATGCTAGCTAGAGTGCTTTTTTGACTCTGAAGCCACACACTCATTTATATCAGTGTCATTTGGAAAGAATCTAGATATACCCCTCATGTAAGACCCGTGTCAAACTAACCCGGTCTTACCACCTTGAACCAGGTTCACCCATCATGGTCGAGTCAAATGGACCAAGGGCGTGAAGGAGAGCGAGATCCCAGGTATCAAATCGACCCAAAAATACTTAAAATAAAGGAAGGGTCGCATACCCAGCTAAACAGGGTCGACCCTCCCAAATCAGAAACTCAGACCCTTAAAAATTGGGAGAGGGTCGGACAGTGTCAGACCACAGGGTCGACGGGATCATCGACCCTCACTTACTGCCGAAACTGAAATTAGGAAATTTCTTAATTTTTGATTGGGATTCTTTCCAAATCTCAATGGGACTATTATAGGACATTCCTACTCTATTTAAAGGATGTCCCTAAGCCACTTTCACTCGTTTCACAACCCTAATTGAATTGAGAGAAAGAGAGAAGAAGGAAAAGAGGAAGAAAGGAGGCAAGGAAGAAGACTTAGCAAAAAGAAGAAGAATTTCCAGAGAAAAGTAATCTTCTCAGGTATGGATACTAATTCCATGAGTTTCTACAGACCTTAGGTTAGATATGGTTAAGTGTAGGATTTCGGAGAAACCCAAACCATCCATTCATGGTTAGGTTGTCATGGAAAAACCTAGGATAATGCATGAAAGCCATCTAGGAGGATGAATCATGGTTTCAGACCATGGAATGAGGAAGCAACCCATAGGACCCCAAACATGAAGAATGAATTAAAAAGTAGAAATTGGACCAGAGTGCACCGAGGGTCGCACACAGGGTCGATAGACCCATCGACCCTAGGCACCCTGACCATCGACCCTCAGCATTCGGGAAGTTCAGACAGAGGGTAGGGTCGATAGACCCATCGAACCTATGTATCCTGAGCATCGACCCTCTGATCGACCCTCAGTTAACAACATGGTTTTTAAATTCAGAATTAATTCTAATTAAATTTCAACGACTTTGTTAGGTTTGCTAGCGTTATAATAACACTGTAGAGGTGATTTTAAAGCTTGGAAAAGTATCTTATAGCAAATTAAGGTGAGGAACCTTAACTCCAAACTAAATCGGTTAATAATAAACTGTTTTCTAATTCTGGAGTCCTATGCCATGCTTGATTCTATCCGAATATGTTTGTAATGTGCATACAGCATGCCATCCAATATTTCTATTACTTGTTCATGCATATTTACTTTATTGTTTATAACATGATGATGATGATGATGATAGGAATAGGCATGTGCTTATATGTGTGTGGTTGATGTACTTGATGCGAGCGAGTATCAGGGGAGGTGTGATGAGAACGTCAATAAACGTTAACCTTTGGCGGGTCTCAGCGCTTTAGCTCTATCTCTAACTCAAGTCTTGTGCATTGACATCGTCGTATCGCCATTACCTTAGCAGAACTATTGTGTCGTAGGGTATCAGGGGAGGTGGTTTCGGTCCTTGTAGTCTCTGACTCTACCAGGGGGCCTTAGCTCTATCTCTATGGACATTCTGAGGGATGCTGGGGTGAGGCCTGGGATACACTGTTTGGCATTAGGATTTGTTAGTAGCGAGCCTAGTTTGCAAGCCCTTGCTAATAGGGGCTTACGTGTTGGTATAGCATTATATAGCAATAAACGTTAACCTTTGTTGTATAATGTTATGGTAGGGTGGATGGGGACAACGATAAACGTTAACCTTCGGGCGGGCTTCCACACCCTGTGTATAGAGGCGGTGTCCATAAACGTTAACCTTTGACCACCCAACCTTTCTATTGCGCATTGCAAACTATAAACCAGACCAAAGAGATAAATGAATGTGCATGCATATGTAATGTTGCATTGTTTTGGCTACTCACTGAGCCGTGTTGTGTGCTCACCCCTCGACGTCGAATATTTTTAGTTGATGATGCAGGTTACACAGTTGAAGATTACATGAATGCGCCTATGTACGGGACGGTAGCAGCAATGGACGCTGGAGCTGAAGATGATACACACGACTCCTCTTGCGAGTGCAACTCATGTGTATTTGACTAGATATTTTTATAGGTTTTTTTATTGGATTTATAAGACATGTATTTGGTACTTAAATATTTATGTCTCAGTTAAACACAGAATAATTTGCTATTATTTATGGATATCATTTTAGTTCTCAGTTCATTTATTTATAAAACTTCCGCTATTGTGTATTTACTCTGATTATGATGGTGAGTGTATGATGGTTCAGGTAACACGGGGATAGCCTATTTGAGATCCTGGTTGAACCGTTGGTTATTTAGCGGTTCATCACACCATTCTGAAATGTACGGAATTGGGGTGTGACAATTTGGTATCAGAGCATCTCAGGCCTTGCCCGCTGAACTATCATACATTCACAGCAATAGTGAACTGAGATAGGATAAAATAAAAACAGTAATATTAACACATTATAAGCACAAGTGATGTTGAGACCAAATTTAAAAAGAGAATAATACATCTATTAAAAAGAGAAACAAGTCAACATACAATGAGAGCGAAACAAAGTGTAAATATATATCTAAAGCAGAGTACAATCCACAACCCGGACAGTTACTCTAAAGTACAGGAAAAATAAAAAGTACAATCAGGAAGCGGGAGGCGAAGGAGGAGGTGGAGCCTCACGATCTCTGCCGTAGTCCTCAGCATAGACTCTAGTCAACCAGGCTATCTGAGTCTGGGTCGTCTGTAGACTAGCTGTGAGATTGGCTACTCTCCTGTCAGTCGCACGCTGGATCTCCATGAGCTCACCTATCCGCACGTCAGATGTGTGTTGAGCAGCCAACAGCTCATCCACTCTCATGCGCTGAGCATCTAGCAACTCCTCCATCCTCAGGTCCGATCTGCGCTGAGTCTCTCTGATCTCGCGCAACATCTCCATCATATCAGAAGACGGATGCGAAGGACCAGCCTCATGAGAAGGACCAGTCTCAGGTACAGAATCCGTCGCATGCGAAGTACCAACTCCAGTCACATGTGGAGGTGAAGGCGGGGGTATCACGTCGACGTCCATGTACATACGATCATCATCATCGACGGGATCCACCTGAGCTCTAGCAGCAGCAGCAGCCTCAGCATCAGCCACCTCAACCCGAGTGTGAGGGCGCACCATCGCGTTCCTCTCATCATCGCTAACCTGAGCGTCTCGAAGTCCCATCTTGCATATAGCCTCCCAATCTAAAGGCGACGAGAAGGTCTTATCCTGAATCTTCTCATCTACCAGGTCAACCCCCAGACGAATCAACAGTGTGGTGATCATACGTCCATAGGGTAGATTACCCCTATGACCGGACAATGTAGCACTGATCATCGTCCGCATGATGATGTAAGGAAGACAGACGGGCTGATGAGTGCATATACTGTAGATCAAAAACCGGGTCAGCTGAGACACCCTCTCATAGTGCCCACTCTGCGGGATCAAGGTTATGCTTGAATGATCCTCTGCGAACACCCATGGAGCCGGACGCAAAGTAGCACGCCCTCATCCGCCGCCGATCGGGCTGTAGTAACTGACTATCAATCTCGGCCCGCAACCACGTCTCAATAAAGTCGTGCTCACCCGGTGTACAGTACACCATAGGACCATCATAAGGAATGCCCAACAGGTCGGCCAGCTACCGATAATCAAAGGAAATCTGCACCCCTTTGACGTAGCTAGTGATGCGCAACTCCTGACCAAGCTCCACATCATTGAGGTTTCCCACAATCGAAGGTTCCGAGAGAACTGGCGCACTAACTCTGGACGTGTTCACGCATCATATGTGATGACAGGGAGCCACCCCATATCACCAAAAGCTCTCTCTACATTGAACAAGGCTAGCTCAGCCAGGTTCACCATGCGACCCCCTTCCACTTTCTTGTCTGTATAGTAGGCATATTGTGCCTCGGCTTCATTGGAGCGGAAGCGAAGCGGATCACGAACTCTGGGTACTTTGGTACGAACCATAGTATCTGCAGATAAGAAAGAAAAAGGAAAACAAGGAGTTAATAGGATAAAAATTTAAAAATCGGGCATTATAACGACGTAAGTTGGTCAAAAGCCTCACTTTTCACCCATACAAGTGGGCAGGAGGACCTACGTAAGTTCCAACACATCATACAACAGTTAAACAGAAGGAAATTTTAACTGACAAGGTCCAATTTGAAGAAATTGCAAGAAATCAAAAAATTTCGACAAATTAGGGCAAAAAGAGAAAAATCTAAGTTTCTCGATAACCAACCGATGAAACTCAAAAATTTTTGAGGGCTTTCGTTCCTCAAGACACCAACAACAAAAGCCCCCAATAAAAATCGAATTTTCAGGGTTGGAAAAAGTTTAATTTGAAAAATACAAGTTAAATGGGCAAAAACCTAGGAATGGGAACTTAAAAACAAGTAAAAATGGGAAAGCATACCTGTAGGGATGAAGTGGATGTCGAAACTCGGACTAAAATTGATCCACAACAGTGAAGTAGCACTGTAGCAACTCGGAGAGAAGAGGCGAGTTGAAACGGGAGGGAAATAATAGAAAATGACCCAAAATCAGACTATAAAAATCTGATTTTTGGTCAGAGGGTCGGACAATTCGACTAGAGCCATCGACCCTCTGATCGACCCTCTAATCGACCCTCAGCTCTTGGGAATTTGACAGAAAAAACACAGGGTCGGACATTAAGGGTCTGACATACCATCGACCCTCACCATCGACCCTGTATAGAAAAGACAGTATTTTATTTATAAAATGAGCTCGAATTGGAATTGATTATTGGTTAACGTGCATACATGACATATACATGATTTCTCACCTATCTTGATGATTTTCAGACACCACCAATCATCGAAAAGAAATATGCCTGGACGTAGACTTACCCGACAGACCTGAAATACAGTCCCACCACCACCACCAGTGGAGGAGAGTAGTCAAGAAAATAACCATGCACAGGGTAATCCAGAATCGGCAAACCCTACAAATTTGCCACCTCCACCACCAGAGCTAGCAACTGTGGTTATGAACCTAGCTCAGCAACTACAGCAGATGCAACACGCACAAGCTCAAATGCAGGTTGCCATGGGGATTATGTATCAAGCCACTCAAGCTGCACCCATACACACTGGGCAAGCCAGTGCAGCACCAGTGGGTAACCACCTAGCTCCTCAGACACCTCAACAACCGGCTGCACCAATTCCAGTACAGGTCCCAGAAGCAGCACAAGGGATGTACAACTATCCACCCCCTATGTTTGGGGCATACCAAAATCAACTGGATCACTCCCGGCTAGTGGAGAGATTTTTGAAAATGAAACCGAGAGAATTCAACGGTAAACCGTCTGATCCACTGTGGCCAACACACTGGATAGACGAGATGGAAAGGAACTTCCTTATGATGACTATCACCGAGGAAGAGAAAGTACTATGCGCCACCTTCATGCTCAAAGGCGACGCACACCATTGGTGGAAATCTACAAAGACATACTTATTGACCAAGCACGCCCTACTGACATGGGCTATATGTAAAGAAGCGTTCTTCGAGAAGTATTTTCCAAGAAGCTTCAGAGATTCAATGGAGAAAGAGTTCTTGAGTCTATACCAGGGGCAGATGTCCGTAGACTCGTATCAACAGCGCTATGAAGAGCTATTTTTCTTCGCACCAGCTAGTATGCAGGAAGAACATACCAAAACCCGTAGGTTTGTCGCGGGACTAAGAGGAAGCATAAGAGAAAATGTTTTGGGCTTAGAGAAGAAAATCTACAACGAAGCTGTCCAGATTACTCGAGTGATCAAATCGAGCCAGAAGGAGAGTTATTTCTCCCAGAACAGAGGCATCAAGACCAGTCGAAAACTCCTACAATGGAGGAAATAATAGGACGTATAAACCTTTTCGTCATCAGAATTTTGCTACTGCACCAAAGTCTACTTCCGCAGCTCAACCACAGCCAAAGCCAAATTTTGAAGCCCCGAAGTGCTATAACTGCAACCAACCAGGGCATATGGCAAGAGAATGCCCAAAACCCAAGAAGCAGTTACATCAAGGACGGGTATATGCTGTTACATCAGAGGATGCTGCCGCATCGCCCGATGTGGTCACAGGTATGACCGAAACTTTTAAGATTATAATTTCATTGATTGAGCATGTAGACTAAGTAAAAACGGATCCCAGGTATCGTACCAATCAATGGCGTACCAGCCAGAGTACTCTTTGATTCAGGAGCTACTCATTCATTTATATCTGTGTTGTTTGGAAAGAAGACAAATTTACCCATCAAAACATTAGACTACAAATTACTCGTGCGGTCACCGATGGGATTAGAAGTGGAATTAGAGAAAGGTATGGGCCATGTCCAGTTCTCATTGGCGAGAAAACCTTAGATGCAATTTTAATACAACTTGAGATGGCAGACTTTGACGTCATCTTGGGAATGGACTGGTTAGCTCGGCATTCAGCAAACCTATTATGCGCCGAAAAGAAGCTAACGTTCAAAGACAAAGAAGGAGAAAAATTCAGTTTCTCGGGAACCAAACTTCCCAGGAGACGTAAGCTCATACTCTCAGCATTAAAGGCTAAGAAGTGCCTTAAAAAGGGAGCCATCGGATATCTAGTATCAGTGGTCGACCTAACCAAGGACGCGCCACGAATGGAAGATATTGATGTCGTGTGGGATTACCCAGATGTATTTCCGGAGGAACTACCCAGATTACCACCCGACCGAGCCACGGAGTTTGTAATAGACCTTCTACCCGGAGCCGCACCAGTATCAAAAGCACCTTATAGAATGGCTCCTATTGAACTGAAGGAATTAAAAGTGCAATTACAAGAACTGCTGGATAAGGGTTATGTTAGACCCAGTATATCTCCATGGGGAGCACCGGTGTTGTTCGTAAAAAAGAAGGATGGTAGCGTTCGATTATGTATCGACTATCGGGAGTTGAACAAACTGACAATCAAGAATCGATATCCACTACCTAGGATCGATGACTTGTTCGATCAGTTACAGGGGGCAAGAGTATTTTCAAAGATCGATCTTCGATCAGGCTATCATCAGCTGAAGATTAAAGAAGGTGACATTCTGAAGACAGCTTTCAGGACAAGATACAGACATTACGAATTCTTAGTGATGTCATTCGGATTAACTAATGCACCGGCAAGGTTCATGGAACTTATGAACCGAGTTTTCCATGATATGCTGGATACGTCGATTATAGTATTTATTGATGACATATTGGTATACTCCAAGGACAAGGAAACCCATGTCAAGAACCTAAACGCAGCCCTACAGCGTTAAAGAAAAGAGAAGTTATACGCCAAATTTTCAAAGTGTGAGTTTTGGCTAAGTGAAGTCGCCTTTCTAGGCCATGTAGTATCCGCTGAAGGAATCAAAGTGGACCCCAGTAAGATCGAGGCTATCGTAAAGTGGGAAGCACCAAAGAGCGTTTCAGAAATTAGAAGTTTTCTGGGTCTAGCTGGTTATTATCGGAGATTCGTAGAAGACTATTCTTGGATTGCCGTACCTCTCACCAGTTTGACCAAGAAAGGTGAAAAATTTGTATGGACGGATAAGTGTGAAAAGAGTTTTCAAACACTGAAGACCAGATTGATATTCGCTCCGATTTTGACTATTCCGATCCTAGGACAGACATTTACCTTATATACCGATGCATCGGGATTGGGATTAGGATGTGTGCTTATGCAAGGAGAGCAAGTAATTGCCTATGCCTCGAGACAGTTGAAGGTACATGAGAAAAATTACCCCACTCACGATTTGGAGTTAGCGGCAGTAGTACATGCTGTCAAGATATGGAGACATTACCTATACGGAGAGAAATTCCAAATTAAGTCGGACCATAAAAGTTTTACTTATTTATTTAATCAGAAGGAGTTGAATATGAGACAAAGAAGATGGCTGGAACTATTGAAAGACTATGATTGTGATATCTAGTATCATCCAGGAAAAGCGAACGTAGTAGCAGATGCATTGAGCAGAAAAGCAATGATAAAATCTCAAGGAGAAGTTAGCACGACTGCGGCAATGTGCACTACCGGAATTGTATTCAATCACGGCAACGAGCAGTATGTGATAGACACAACGGATGGATCAGCCAACCAAGGGTTTATTCGGTTTTCGAATATGTTCGCGACATTGAAGATTATACCGGATATAGTGGATGAAGTGAAGACAACTATCAAAGCAAATCCTTATCTGAGAACAGTACACGAAGATATTGAGAAAGGTAGGACTAACCCTCAGTTCACCTTGGATGACGAGAAGGTACTGAAATACAAAGGAAGAATATGTGTACCCGAAATAGAAAGTGTAGACATTAGACACCGACTCATGAATGAAGCCCACACCACCATCTACTCGGTACATCCTGGAAGTATAAAGATGTATCATGACCTAAAGAAATTATATTGGTAGAGGGGGATGAAAGCAGATGTAGCTAAGTTCGTGTCTCAATGCCTAAATTGTCAGAAGGTAAAGGCTGAACGACAATGACCCGCAGGACTACTGCAGCCGTTACCGGAACCAGCATGGAAATGGGACTGCATCACTGTGGACTTCGTCACGGGACTACCATTGACTCCTCGAGTAGTAGACGCAGTTTGGGTGATTATGGACCGTCTGACTAAAACAGCTCGCTTCATACCTATACGACCTCAGTATACACTGGAAAGGTTAGCAAAGGTGTATGTGGATAACATTGTTTGCTTACACGGTGTACCAGAAAGCATTGTGTCAGATAGAGATCCACGATTTACTTTCAAGTTTTGGAAAGGATTGCAAAAGGCTATGGGTACAACGTTGAAGTTCAGTACTGCATTTCACCCACAGACAGATGGATAGTCACAGCGCACAATTCAGGTTCTAGAAGATATGCTACGAGCATGTGTAATTGATTTCAAGGGATCATGGGATGAAAGGTTACCATTGATCGAGTTTGCTTATAACAATAGCTATCAGGCTACTATACAGATGTCACCTTATGAAGCACTATATGGCAGAAAGTGTCGAACTCCTTTATTCTGGAATGAAGTTGTAGAACGTAGTATTGTTGGACCAGAATTTGTTGAAGAGACTTGTCGAGTGGTCGACATTATCAAGGAAAGAGTAAGAACAGCTTAGAACCGTCAGAAGCAATATGCGGATACTCGACGAAGAGATCTAGAGTTCGCCGTAGGTGATAAAGTATTTTTTAAGGTAATGCCTATGCGAGGATTGAAAAGGTTCAGACAAAAAAAAGGGAAGCTAAGTCCAAGATATGTCGGGCCATATGAAATTCTGGCTAAGCGTGGAAAAGAAGCTTATCAGTTAGCACTACCACCATCTATGTCAAGTGTGCATGACGTATTTCACATATCCTTATTGAAGAAGTATATCAAAGACCCAACACATGTTTTGACAGTGGATTTGCCAGAATTGACTGATGATTTGACATTTGAAGTAACACCAATGGAAATCACTAGTCGAAAGGTTCAACGTCTACGCAACAGAGATATCTATTATGTTAAGGTCACATGGAAAAGTAGAGACATGGAAGAAGTTACATGGGAAGAAGAAAATACTATGCGGAAGCAATACCCTCATTTATTTGATTCAGAAGGTACGTCCAATTTCGAGGACGAAACTTTTATAAGTTGGGGGGAGTTGTAAGACTCGTGTCAAACTAACCCGGTCTTACCACCTTGAACCAGGTTCACCCATCATGGTCGAGTCAAATGGACCAAGGGCATGAAGGAGAGCGAGATCCCAGGTATCAAATCGACCCAAAAATAATTAAAATAGAGGAAGGGTCGCATACCCAGCTAAACAGGGTCGACCCTCCCAAATCAGAAACTCAGACCCTTAAAAGTTAGGAGAGGGTCGGACAGTGTCAGACCACAGGGTCGACGGGATCATCAACCCTCTCATCGACCCTCACTTATTGCCGAAACTGAAATTAGAAAATTTCTTAATTTTCGATTGGGATTCTTTCCAAATCTCAATGGGACTATTATAGGACATTCCTACTCTATTTAAAGGATGTCCCTAAGCCACTTTCACTCCTTTCACAACCCTAATTGAATTGAGAGAAAGAGAGAAGAAGGAAAAGAGGAAGAAAGGAGGCAAGGAAGAAGACTTAGCAAAAAGGAGAAGAATTTCCAGAGAAAAGTAATCTTCTCAGGTATGGATACTAATTCCATGAGTTTCTACAGACCTTAGGTTAGATATGGTTGAGTGTAGGATTTCGGAGAAACCCAAATCATCCATTCATGGTTAGGTTGTCATGGAAAAACCTAGGATAATGCATGAAAGCCATCTAGGAGGATGAATCATGGTTTCAGACCATGGAATGAATGTTTAATGGAATGAGGAAGCAAGCCATAGGACCCCAAACATGAAGAATGAATTAAAAAGTAGAAATTAGACCAGAGTGCACCGAGGGTCGCACACAGGGTCGATAGACCCATCGACCCTAGGCACCCTGACCATCGACCCTCAGCATTCGGGAAGTTTAGACAGAGGGTAGGGTCGATAGACCCATCGACCCTATGTATCTTGAGCATCGACCCTCTGATCGACCCTCAGTTAACAACATGGTTTTTAAATTCGGAATTAATTTTAATTAAATTCCATCGACTTTGTTAGGTTTGCTAGCGTTATAATAACACTGTAGAGGTGATTTTAAAGCTTGGAAAAGTATCTTATAGCAAACTAAGGTGAGGAACCTTAACTCCAAACTAAATCGGTTAATAATAAATTGTTTTCTAATTCTGGAGTCCTATGCCATGCTTGATTCTATGAGAATATGTTTGTAATGTGCATACAACATGCCATCCAATATTTCTATTACTTGTTCATGCATATTTACTTTATTGTTTATAACATGCTGATGATGATGATAGGAATAGGCATGTGCTTGTATGTGTGTGGTTGATGTACTTGATGCGAGCGAGTATCAGAGGAGGTGTGATGAGAACGTCAATAAACGTTAACCTTTGGCGGGTCTCAGCACTTTAGCTCTATCTCTAACTCAAGTCTTGTGCATTGACATCGTCGTATCGCCATTACCTTAGTAGAATTATTGTGTCGTAGGGTATCAGGGGAGGTGGTCTCGGTCCTTGTAGTCTCTGACTCTACCGGGGGGCCTTAGCTCTATCTCTATGGACATTCTGAGGGATGCTGGGGTGAGTCCTTAGATACACTATTTGGCATTAGGATTGGTTAGTAGCGAGCCCAGTTTGCAAGCCCTTGCCAACAGGGGCTTACGTGTTGGTATAGCATTATATAGCAATAAACGTTAACCTTTGTTGTATAATGTTATGGTAGGGTGGATGGGGACGACGATAAACGTTAACCTTTGGGCGGGCTTCCACACCCTGTGTATAGAGGCGGTGTCAATAAATGTTAACCTTTGACCACCCAATCTTTCTATTGCGCATTGCAAACTATAAACCAGACCAAAGAGATAAATGAATGTGCATGCATATGTAATGTTGCATTGTTTTGGCTACTCACTGAGCCGTGTTGTGTGCTCACCCCTCGACGTCGAATATTTTTAGTTGATGATGCAGGTTACACAGTTGAAGATTACATGAATGCCCCTATGTACGGGACGGTAACAGCAATGGACGCTGGAGCTGAAGATGATACACACGACTCCTCTTGCGAGTGCAACTCGTGTGTATTTGACTAGATATTTTTATAGGTTTCTTTATTGGATTTATAAGACATGTATTCGGTACTTAAATATTTATGTCTCAGTTAAACACAGAATAATTTGCTATTATTTATGGATATCATTTTAGTTATCAGTTCATTTATTTATAAGACTTCCGCTATTGTGTATTTACTCTGATTATGATGGTAAGTGTATGAAGGTTCAGGTAACGCGGGGATAGCCTATTTGAGATCCTAGTTGAACCGTTGGTTATTTAGCGGTTCATCACACCATTCTAAAATGTGAGGAATTGGGGTGTGACACCTCAGACCTTTAGATTACAAGCTACTTGTATGGTCACCTACGGGATTAGAAGATGAATTAGACCAAGGTTATGGACCATGCCCGGTTCTCATAAATGGACAAAGTTGGACGTCAACTTCGTACAATTCGATATGGTAGACTTCGACGTCATCTTAGGGATGGACTGGTTATCCCAGCATTCCATGAATTTGCTTTATGCTAAAAAGAAGATATCATTCAAGGATAAGGAAGGAGCAGAGTTTAATTTTACAAGAACCAAACTTTCCCATAAACAGAAACTCATTCTTTCTGCATTAAAGGCTAGGAGATGTCTCAAGAAAAGAGGAGTTGGGTACCTAGTGTCCATGGTTAACCTCACCAAGGAAGCACCATGAATGAAAGACATTGCAGTTGTGTGTATACTTTCAGATGTATTTCCCAAGGAATTACCAGGATTACCACCCGATCGAGCGTCAGAGTTCATTATAGATCTTATATCTGAAGCCGCACCAGTATCTAAGGCACCCTACCGTATGGCTCCTACTGAATTGAAGGAATTAAAGGTACAACTACAAGAGTTGCTGGACAAGGGTTATATCTAACCCAGTATATCACCATCGGGAGCGCCAGTGTTGTTCATGAAAAAGAAAGATGGTAGCATCCGACTTTGCATAGATTATCGAGAATTGAACAAACTCACAATCAATAATAGGTATCCATTGCCTCGGATCGATGACTTATTCGACCGTTTGCAAGATGCCAAAGTGTTCTCTAAGATTGATCTCCAGTCAAGATGCCATCAGTTGAAAGATGAAGGAAGGTGATATTCTGAAGATAGCATTCAGAACTAGATATGGACATTATAAAATTCTAGTTATGTCTTTTGGATTGACTAACGCACCCGTAACTTTTATGGAACTCATGAATCAAGTATTCTACGATATGCTGGATACATCGATCATTGTATTTATAGACCACATCCTAGTCTATTCTAAGGACAAAGAAACTCATATAACAAATCTTAGAGCCGCACTACAGTGACTAAGAAAAGAAAAGCTTTATGCTAAATTTACTAAGTGTGAGTTCTGGCTAAATGAAGTCGCTTTCTTAGGCCATGTTGTATCAATCGAAGGAATTAAAGTGGATCCCAGCATGATTAAAGCCATTGTGAAATGGAAAGCATCTAAGAATGTTGCAGAAATTAAAAGTTTCTTGAGTTTAGCTAGGTATTATCGATGATTCATGGAACATTACTCTAGAATCGTCGTACATCTCACCAGTCTGACTAAGAAAGGGGAGAAGTTTTTTTGGATCGACAAATATGAAGAGTGTTTCCAAACATTAAAAGCAAGACTGATATCAGTTCCCATCTTGACTACTCTGATTCGAGGATAATCATTTACCTTGTACACCGATGCATCTGGGTTAGGTTTGGGATGTGTTCTCATGCAAGGAGAGCAAGTAATTATGTATGCTTCAAGACAATTAAAGATACACGAGAAGAATTACCTCACTCATGACTTGGAGTTAGCAGTAGTGGTACATGCTGTCAAGCGATGGAGACATTATTTGTAAGGAGAGAAATTCCAGATTAAATCAAACCATAAGAGTCTCACTCATCTCTTCAATCAGAAGGAGTTGAACATGAGATGGAGATGATGGCTGGAGTTGCTAAAGGACTACGATTATGATATCCAGTAGCATTCAGGGAAGGCTAATGTTGTTGCTAATGTACTAAGCAGAAAAGCGATGACAAAATCTCAAGAAGAAACTAGCACAAATGCTGCAATGTGCGTCACAGGAAGAGTATTCAATTGTGGCAATGAGCAGTTCATGATTAATAAACCGGGTGGATCGACCGACCTAGGGTTTATTCATCGATTTTCAAACATGTTTGCTACATTAAATATTATACCTGATTTGATAGACGAAGTGAAAGCAACAATTCAATCAGACCCCTATCTGAGGACAGTACAAGAAGATATGAAAAAGGAAAGACCAGTCCTGATATTACTTTGGACTTTGAAAAGGTACTAAGATACAAAGGAAGAGTGTGTGTACCAGAAAGTGAAGATTTAGACATCAGACACAGACTAATGAAAGAAGCCCACGCTATTGTTTATTCGATACATCCTAAAAGTACAAAGATGTATCATGATCTGAAGAAACTATATTAGTGGAGGAGAATGAAAGTGGATATAGCTAGATATCAATGCCTAAATTTTAACGGGAAAAGGCAGAAAGGCAAAGACCTACAGGCTTATTACAACCACTACCTGAACCAGCGTGGAAATGGAATTGCATTACTATGGACTTCGTCACAGGGTTACCATTGACTCCCAGAGTAGTTGATACAGTGTGGGTGATTGTAGATCATTTGACTAAGATAACTCATTTTATAGCTATACGACCTCAGTATACCCTGGAGAGGCTAGATAAGCTATATGTAGATAATATTGTTAGATTGCATGGTGTACCTGAAAGCATCGTGTCCGACAAACATCCATGTTTTACCTCAAAGTTCTGAGAAAGATTACAGAAAGCTATAGGTACAATACTAAAATTTAGTACCATATTTCACCCTCAAACCGATGGACAGTCGAAGCGCACCATTCAGATATTAGAAGACATGCTCCCAGCTTATGCGATTGATTTCAAAGGATCATGGTATGATAAGTTACCATTGATTGAGTTCGCTTATCAAAACAGCTATCAAGCTACAATACAGATGTCACCCTATGAAGCACTGTATGGTAGAAAATGTCGAACTCCTTTATTTTGGAATGAGATTGGAGAACGAAGTATTGTTGGACCAGAATTTATCGAAGAGACTTATCGAGTGGTCAACATCATTAAGGAAAGAGCCAGAACATCTCAGAACCATCAAAAGCAATATGCGGACAATCGATGAAGAGATCTTGAATTTACCATAGGTGATAAAGTATTTCTGAAAATATCTCCTATGCATGGTTTGAAAGGGTTCAGACAAAAGGGGAAGCTGTGTCCCAGATATATTGGACCTTATGAGATTCTGAAAAGGCATAGAAAAGTAGCATATCAGTTTGCATTACCATCATTGATGTCTAGTGTACATGATGTATTAGATGTCTCACAACTAAAAAAGTACGTCAAAGATCCAACACACATGTTAACGACGGATCCACCAGATTTGACTGAAGATTTGATGTTCGAAGTGGTACCTTTTGAAATCACTAGTCGAAGGTTCAACATCTTTGCAACCGTGACATCTATTATGTTAAGGTTACTTGGAGAAGCCACGATGTAGAAGAAGTCACATGGGAAAAAGAGAATGCTATGCAAAAACAATATATCCTCACCTAATCAATTCAAAAGGTATGTATAAATTTTGAAGATGAAATTTATGTAAGGGGGGAGTTGTAAGACCCGCAATCCACTAATCGGTCTGACCGCGTCATGCTAGGTCTTCCCATCATTACTGGATCAAGTGGACCAGCCAAATAAAGAAAGACCACGAGACCAGGTAAGTGAATCGTCTCAAAAACACATAAAACTAAGTGTATGGTTGACTACCTAGGTAGGTATGGTCGACCATACGATGAAAAATAAAGACCATTGATAATTAAGTATACGGTCGATGTTTTTAAGCATATGGTCAACTAATTTTGCCACCGTACGATCCCAAATCAGACTCTGAGTTTGAAAACTTTCCAAATAAAAGGGGGATCTCTTTCCTATTGTTGGAAAACTCTATATGGAGAGTTTCTATCTATATAAAGGACATTCCTCAATCCTTTTTTACTCTTTTGGAACATTATCAAACCCTAGAGGAAGAGAATGGAGAGAAAGAAAATGAGAGAAGACTAAGAAGAAGGTTTTGTAGAGAAGGTTTTGGTTTTCTACTATAGACCAAGGTATGAAACTTACCTCTAAAGATGTAAATCCTATTGAGTAAGGTTTCTATTTTGGATTGGAGATGTCAAACCATTATGCCCCATGTGATCCTTTGAGTAAATCTCAAGGAAAACAATGAGGGATGGATTTAGGGATAATAGTTAATAAGAAACTATAAATAATGGCCATACGATAACCTTAGGATGAACCCAAGTGAAGAGCCGAGAAATTGACTCAGGAGGAACTCAGATTGAAAGTAAATTTCAATCAAAAATCATATGGTCACAGCTACGGTCGATCATAGGATGACTAGAGAGTCGACCACAGCCATTCAGGAAAAATTTATGAAACGTATGGTCATAGGTGTGGTCGCATATAGTGTGATCATAGGGGTCAACTGTATGTGGTATAGTCGATATAGCATGAAACCATAGGACCAATCAGTTACCTATCAGTGATCTATTTTGATTTTTAACTGCTGTAACATATTACACATGAATCCTAACTTAAATTCATATAATTTATAGGTTACTAAATTGATTCAAAGGGAATTACAAGGCTAGGGAGGAAATCGAATATTGTTAAAACGTGAAAGATCAAGACTGTCACACCCCAATTCTGCACCAACCAGAATGGTGTGAAGAACCGTCAATAAACCAACGGTTCAACTAGGATCTCGAATAGGCTATCCCCACCTTTGATAAACCAAAACACATTCCACATTAATCAGAGATAATAAAGTAAATAGCAGAAGTCTTACAGATAAAGAACTGAGGTCTAGTCATGATACATAATTAATATTCAATTTATCTCCAAGTAACCAAAACATAATTTAATACATATTACAAATATCCAAATACGAAAATTAAACACTAAGCATATCTAGAGTGAAATGCTCGCTTAACGAATCATAATAGTCTTCCACAGCTTGCTTATCATAGCCGCCACATGTTCATATGTTAGCATGTTGACATAATCTTCAATCGTAATACCTGCAACATCAGAAACTAAAAAGAATTACGCGTACGAGGGTCAGCTCTACAACTTGAGCTCAATGAATAAACAAAACAATGCAACAAACATATGCATGCATTCAATTCATATCTTTGGTCTGGTTCATAAGTTCGTAATGTGCAATAGAAAGGATAGGTGGCCACTGCACCTCTATACACAAATGTGTGAAACCGTCCAATGGATCAAACACCATGCCGCCCCCACATGCACCCACCATAGAATAAAGATAGAGCTAAAGTGCTTAGGTTCACACCGCATCACACTTCCCCTGATGCTCTACCCATACCAACACGTAAGCCACTACTGGCGAGGGTTTGCAAACTGGGCTCGCAACTAACCAATCCTAATGTCAAACAGTGTATCCAAGGTGTCACCCTAGCATCCCTCAATACGTCTATAAAGATAGAGCTAAGGCCCCCCGGCAGAGTCAGAGACTACACGGTCTGAGACCACCTCCCCTGATGCCCTACGACGTAATAGTTCTGCTAAGGTAATGGTGATACGACGATGTTAGTGGACAAGACTTGAGTAGAGATAGAGCTAGAGTCTGGTGACCAGGATGAACCATAGTGTCACGTCCTCCCCCTGATGCTCCACTCTCATCAAGCACACTAACCACACACATACATTCACATGCCTATTCCTAGCATCATAATCATCATCATGTTATAAATAAACTGAATTAAATATGCATGAACAGTAATAACAGGAATAGTAGATGACATGTGATATGCACATTACAATCATACAATCATACAATCATATATGGTATTGGACTCAATAAATGAAAATAGTTTATTATTAGCCAATCAGTTTAGGTCTTGTTCCCACACCTTTGGTTGCTAGTAGATCCTCGTTCAAGCTTTATGAATCACCTTTAAAATCACTAGAAAGACGTAACAAGTCGATAGATTTTAATTAGAATTAATTTCAATATATTTAGACTAACTGAAATCGTAGGGTCGCAGGGTAGGGTCGCACCTAGGGTAGCAGTTTCTGTGACCCTAGGGTGTAGGGTCGAACGTGGGGTTGGATACCAATCGACCCTACGTGGGACCACACCGTCCCAGGGACATCCCAAGGGCATGTGGTCGATCCTGTGGTCTCGTAGGGTTGGATATCATTCGACCCTACGTGCGACCACACGTATTCTGAGTCGTCCTTTCATTCTAAAGTCCATTCTTTCATGTTTGGATCCTTTGACTTACTTTCATGGTCCATTCTATGATTGTTCTATGGCTCAAAACTACAAGTTATACACTATTCATAGTCTATAATGATTTCCTCCATGGAATCTCTTGAAACTTGTCCATGGATGGATGATTTGGGTTTCTCCAAATCCTATGTTCTTCATAACTATTCTAGAATCTCTTATTCAGGTAAGGAATTAGGTTCATACCTTTATTCAGAGGTTTCTCTGAGCTTCCTCCTCTTCCTTAGTCTTCTTCTTCAAGTTTCCTTTTCTTCTTCTCTTCCTTTTCTTTCTTTTGCTCTCACTTTCAATTAGGGTTTTAAAGGAGTGAAAGAGGCTTAGGGATGTCCTATTTATAGAGGAAAACCCTCCATAATAACCCCCAATGAGTTTAGGAAATATCCCCTTGGAATTAGGAAAGTTTCCTAATTTTCGGTTCGTGCTGTTTTCGTAGGATCGGCGTAGGGTCGATGTACTGAGACCCTATTTTTTTTTAAAACGTGAGACCCTAGGGTGTAGGGTCGCATGTAGGTTTGGATGTAGGGTCGCATAATCCGAGACCCTACGTTTTAAAACATGCGACCCCATGACCAAAAAGTCATGGGTTGGACTTCTGTTGAGGTGGGGTCGACCCTACCTGTTTAGGTATGCTACCCTACCCTCATTTTGACTGTTTTTAAGTTAAATTTTATATTGGTTCTTGGGTTTCTTTACACACTTGGTCCACTTGGCTCGACCATGATATGTAGACTGGTCACGACACGAAATGTAAGGTTAGACCGGGTTCGTGGCGTGCGGGTCTTACAACTCTACCAGCCTTAAAAAAAATTTTATCCTTGAAATTTTAACGTACGGATCTTACAACTCCCCCATCCTTAAAATAAATTTTGTCCTCAAAATTTGAATTTAGGTGGGAATTTCATTTCCACATTGCATCTTCTTCTTTCCATGCAATCTTCTCCACATCTTGTCTTCGTTAGATTATCTTCATATAATAATTATCCTAATTTTTGAGATGTTGTACCTTCCAACTAGTGACCTAGGCTGGTACCACTTCAATAGTTAAATCTTCTATCTACTCCAGTGGATCAGTGGTCAATACCTTTGATAAGGATCTCCAATGTACTTCTTCAATAGAGACACACGAAATACATCATGCACACTAGACATGGACAGCGGTAACGCTAATTGATATTTAACTTTTCTACTTCTCTCCAAAATTTATAAGGTCCAACACATATATAGGATACCACTTTCCCTTTTTGCTGAACTGCTTCAAACCATACATAAGTGCTACCTTCAAGAACACTTTGTCACTTATGGCAAACTCAAGGTCTTGGCATCTCTTCTAATAATCCTGAGCTGCCTTGGCCCTTTTTCTTTGATCTTGTCTGCCACTCGACAGGTTTCTACAATAGACTCAGGTCTTAAAATTCTTCATTCACCAACATTATTCCAAAATAGAGGAATTTGACATTTCTACCGTACCATGCTTTATAGGTAACATTTACATGGTAGCTTGGTAGTAAATTCAATCCACATATAGCTTAGTTAGCTGCTCCAAAGCATACCAAAGTCGTATAGCAATGGAATGAGTTATCTTCCTAAGGCAATCAACAATCACCCAAACTGCGTCAATCGTTATAGGAGTCAGTGGCAAATCAGTGACATAGTTCATTGTAATGCAGTTTCATTTTCAGACTTGCTCTAATGGTTGTCGTAGTAAGCCATGTTGGTCTTTGTCTTTCAGCCTTTACTTGCTGATAATTCAAACACTGGAACACGCACGAAGCCACATTTGTTATCATTCCTCTTTACCAGTACACTCTCTTCAGGTCATGATACATATTGATACTCCAGGATGTCCTGAATATTGAGTACAATGGGCTCTTATCATTATCCTCTTCATGATATCCGAGTCTTTATCTTCAAGTATTCAGAATCTACCTCTGCATCTGAGTACCGTCTTCGCATCCAAAGTAAGTCAGGGTTAGGTTTTTCCTTTTCTAAATCTTCTTACCCCACTCTTAGATATAGATCTAACAAAATTACTACCATTACTTCGTCTATCAATTCAGAGATGATCTTTAATGTTGTGAACGTAAGCGAGAAACTATTGCTCCATAAGTTCTCGCTCAATTAGATCATCACTAGTTTCTATTATATTTTACTCTCCTTCTAAATCTAAATCTATTGTTGTGAAACATAAGGCTGCATTTATACTGGGTCCTTCCTTGGACTTCATAATTTCCTTTTTCTTTAAGGCCTTAGCTACTACATTAGCCTTGCTCGGGTGACACTCAATATCACAGTCTTAATCCTTGGGCAATTTCAGCTATTTTTATCCTCATGTTTAACTCTTTTTGGTGAAGAGATAAATAAAACTCTTGTGTTCCCATTTAATCTAAATTCTTCTCCGTATAGATAATGTCTCCAAGTCTTGATTGCATTATTCATCACCGATAATTCCAAGTCATGAGTAGGGTAATTCTCTTAATGCTACTTCAATTTTCTTGAAGCATATGCAATCACTTATTTACCTTGCATCAACCCGCATCCTAGATCCAATCCGAAAGCTTCGATATATAGGGTAAATGGTTTCCCTAGTACTGGAATGATCAAGATGGAAGCTGATATCAAAGGTTGTTTTTAGATTTTGGAAACATTCTTCACACTTGTCAGTCCAATTAAACTCCTCTCCCTTCCTGGTTAGCTTGGTAAGAGGTTTTGTGATCTTAGAGTGGTCCTCTACAAATCGTCTGTAATAACCAACTAAACCCAAGAAACTTCTGATCTTCGTAATATTCTTTAGGTGTTTCACACCATATGATTACTTTTATCTTAATAGGATCCACTTTTATCCCTTTTTATGATGCTATGTGATCTAAGAAGATCACTTCGTTTATTTAAGTCTCATATTTCTTGGACTTGGCATAAAGCTTTTCCCTTCTCAGTTGTTGTGAAGCTGTTCTAAGATCCGTTGTATGAGTTGCTTCACTCTTGAAATAAACCAAAATATCATCATCTATGAAAACAACAACCGACGTGTCCAATATGTCATGAAACATCCAGTTCTTCGGTTCCATAAAATGTAAGGGCATTGGTTAATCCAAACATCATAATCAGGAACTCACAATGTCTAATCTCGAATTTAAAAACTATCTTCGAGATATCACTGTCCAAATTCTTCCGCTGATGTTATCTTGACCGAAGATCAAGCTTAGGAAATACCTTTGTTCCTTGCAACTGTGTAAACAAGTCATCGATCTAAGGTAGTAGATATCGATTCTTGATCATGAGCTTGTTTAGTTCCCGATAGTATATACATAATCTGATACTACCGTCCTTCTTCTTTACGAATTGCATTGGCGCTTCCTGTGATGCAATACTTAGCCTATTAGAACCCTTGTCTAATAACTCCTGTAGTTGAGTCTTCATCCCTTCAACTCTATAAAAGCTGTTCTATATGTTCCTTTGACACAAGTATCATCCTTGGTAACAAATCGATGACGAACTCAGTCGTATGATCAGATGGTAACCCAGGTAAGTCTCTTGGAAACACATCAGAAAATTTATGCATCACATCAATATCTTCCATCTGTAGTGCTTCTTTGGGAACGTATTCCATAGATACCATATGTCCAACTTTTTTTTCTTCAAAGCATCTCTTCGCCTTTAGCATAGAGGGGATCAGCTTTTCTTCTTAGGCAACATGCCTCCAATAAAACTCAATTATATGCCATCTTTATTCTTGAATGAAAACTTATTTTATACACAAAACAACTTTGTAGAGTGTTGTGACAACCAGTCTATTCCCAAGATGACATCAAAGTCTGCCATCTCAAGCCGAATTAGATTGCATCCAACTTCTGTCCATCCATACAATTCAAACATTGCTCATAACACTCATCCAATACAACATCTAGTCCAAAAGGGTTTGAACTAGCAAAATCTGGTATAAGGTCTTAAGAGCTTGTGTAGTTCGTTTATCTCTTAGTTTTTCAAAGACTATTGCGTAAAATCTCATATATCCTAAAAAGCTCATTAGCTTACACCTTCTTTTATCATTCTATCATATATCTCGAAACACATCTTCTGACTATTTACTCATTACATATCCCAAGTCTAAGCATTAGAGTATATCCTCAAAATTTCATTAATTCTGCCAAATTGTCTTGGTATTTGCTTAATCATTTCATTTAACATTGGGCATAACTCAGTATTACTTATACTAATCTGAATACTATTAATGCCATGATTTTTCACTTTATCCTTGTATCCACTCTTAGATTTGCCTTTAGGAATCTTTTGCCTTGTCAAAATTCATACCGATATAGCCATCTTTAACTTTACTTGAGTGTTATCTACTCATTCCTAGTTACTCTTGATAGTTTTCACTTTTGCTCATGCACTCTTTTATGACCATATCCATCTATTCAGCAATCTCGAAACAGATCCTCTGTTTCTTCATCTGAGGTTCCTTGGCTATAGAATCTAATCTGAATTTAATCATCTTACTTTCCATAATTCTTTATTCACTAAACATCTTATCAATGGATGTCGAGAAATATAAGAATCAAAATGTTTATCCAAAAGCAATTCATTTCCTTCTTTCAATTTATCATAATGACAAACACTTGCTTTATCTAGTGAACTTAAGCTTAAGGGACCAGGAGTAAATCTATGGTAATCCAACTGCATCAAAGGTCGTTAAGTTGCACGGTGGTCCAAATACATGGAAGTAGAGGTTCCACAACTTTTAACCTCGTGGTTTCAGGTTCTATCAAGTATATAATGCCATTGATCGAGGCACTATCGGAATAAATCTGGAGAAAGATTTGGTACATCAATAAATCAGGTATAATCGAAAAGATGTACGCTCAACATGATTAAACATTTACTGTTCATTTAGCTCATATCTCTGTTCATGTTGTCGATCATGAGAGTAGCTTAGATTGGTATAATCAGGACTAATTCTAAGAAAATAACATCTATAACTCCAACTGACAGGTTGAATCAAGAAGGTATCCTGTTAAGACACAAAAATTTAAAATCAAGTATGTACAACCTCTATAATCATAAGAGTAAATCAATAATGCACAACATCCTATATAACCTATCTAGTTATATGGATACAATATCTTTGATCCTTTGCTGAAAACGTTTGAGGCTTCATCTTCAGAAAATAATCCTTAATCCTTGTTAGATCATTCTACCATGATGCAGCTATCCCATATATCGATGGCTGATAAGGGTCACCACCTTGATACACTGCTTGTTGTGTACCAAGCTTTCACATTGGGGTGTGCGTTATTGGGACTTGCTGTATGGTAGGCACTGTGTTATAGCTAATAGGTGTTGGGGTATAGTGTTGCTACCTAATGGGTACCATACTTGGTTTGACACGGAGTGTTGATGTAGCATTGGCAACTTGGATAGTGATTCACATAGCAACTTGCATAGTCGGTCTCATCTATTGTTGCTCATGTATTTTGTCTAGCTAAATTTATTACAACCGTGGCTAAGGTACTTGGTAGTCTAGGTGATTGGCTGGAGTGGACTAGTTGTTCACCTCCCTTTGATTTGCTCCAATCTGATTATCAATATTTAGCATCTGCTCAGATGAGTTTTCACTATCCGTTCTCGACCCGATAGTGGTGGGGTCGAGTTGCATCTTCTTAATGCTCAGCGGGATATGGATAAGCTTGTAGTGGATCTCACTCTGAGTCTCCACGTCACCCAGGAGTATAGCTTTATCTTCTTTTATAGTTACTCTTATTTTTGGTGTATAGCTATTGTTCTCCTATCTCTATAGCATTTAGCCCGAGACCTTTCCCTTTTCCTCTACAGGGATTTAGGCGTTACTAGCCATTTTCTTCTTCCTCTGTCATATATCGAGTTTCACATCTTGTGAGTACCAACTTGGTATTATAATTTTTTTGCTTTACAGATGCTTCCTTCTTGTTACTATACTATATCCTTTGTATACTCAGGTAATTATCCTACTTATAGACCGTACCATATGTTATTTATTTATCGGGATACATTTTGATCCTCTTTTTCTTTAGTCTCTATATATATACATATGGTTCCACCTCTTATATGTACATTATTGTCTTGTTTAAGTTCTGTCTTAACCAACACAGGTGCTTATGGTGTGTTTGTATTAAAGCTTTTAATTTATCCTAACTCAGTTCATGGACTCCAGTGGAAGTATTCAAGTTTGATGGGTAAGGCCTGAGAGCTCTGATACCAAGTTGTCACACCCCAATTCTGCACCAACTAGAATGGTGTGATGAACCGTCAATAAATCAATGGTTCAACCAGGATCTCGAATAAGCTATCCCCACCTTTGATAAACTAAAACACATTCCACATTAATCAAAGATAATAAAGTAAATAGCAGAAGTCTTACAGATAATGAACTGAGGTCTAGCCATGATACATAATTAATATTCCATTTATCTCCAAGTAACCAAAACATAATTTAATACATATTACAAATATCCAAATACAAAAATTAAACACTAAGCGTTTCCATAGCTGAAACGCTAGCTTGACGACTCATATTCGTCCTCCACAGCTTGCTCATCATAGCCGCCACCCATTTATATGTTGGCGTGTCGACATAATCTTCAATCGTAAAACCTGCAACATCAAAAACTAAAAAGAATTGCATGCGCGAGGGTCAACTCTCTAACTTGAGCTCAGTGAGCAAACAAAACAATGCAACAAACATATGCATGCATTTAATTCATATCTTTGGTCTGGTTCATAAGTTTGCAATGTGCAATAGAAAGGATAGGTGGCCGCCGCACCTCTATACACGAATGTGTGGAATCGCCCAATGGATCAAACACCATTGCCGCCCCCACATGCACCCACCATGGAATAGAGATAGAGCTAAAGTGCTTAGGACCGCACCGCATCACACTTCCCCTGATGCTCTACCCATGCCAACATGTAAGCCCCTGTTGGTGAGGGCTTACAAACTAGGCTCACAATTAACCAATCCTAATGTCAAACAGTGTATCCAATGCCTCACCCTAGCATCCCTCAATACGTCCATAGAGATAGAGCTAAGGCCCCCCAACAGAGTCAGAGACTACACGGTCCGAGACCACCTCCACTGATGCCCTACGACGTAATAGTTCTGTTAAAGTAATGGCGATACAACGATGTTAGTAGACAAGACTTGAGTAGAGATAGAGCTAGAGTCTAGTGACCAGGATGAACCACAATGTCACATCCTCCCCCTGATGCTTCACTCGCATCAAGCACAGTAACCACACACATACATTCACATGCTTATTCCTAGCATCATAATCATCATCATGTTATAAATAAACTGAATTAAATATGCATGAACAGTAATAACAAGAATAGTAGATGACATGTGATATTCACATTACAATCATACAATCATAGAATCATACATGGTATTGGACTCAATGAACGAAAATAGTTTATTATTAGCCAATTAGTTTAGGTCTTGTTCCCTTACCTTTGATTGCTAATAGATCATCGTTCAAGCTTTATAATTCACTTTTAAATCACTGGAAAGACCTAACAAGTCGATAAATTTTAATTAGAATTATTCCTCATATGTTTAGAATAACAGTAGCTGAGGGGTCACAGGTAGGGTAACACCTAGGGTAGCAGTTTCTGCAACTACAGGGGTAGGGTCGTAGGGTAGGGTCGCACCTAGGATAGCAATTTCTGCGACCCTAGGGTGTAAGGTCGGACGTGGGGTCAGATACCAATCGACCCTACATGCAACCACACCCTCCCTGGGACTTCTCAAGGGCATATGATCGATCTTGTGGTCTTGTAGGTCCATTCTAAGATTGTTCTATGGCTCATAGCTATGATTTTTACACACTTTCCATTGCCTATGATGATTACTTCCATGGATTCCTATGGAACTTGTCCATGGATGGATGATTTAGGTTTCTCTTAATCCTAACTTCTTCATAATCTATTCTAGGATCTTAATTTATGAAGGGAATTAGGTTCATACCTGAGGATGGCTGAGATTCAGAGGTTTCTCTGAACTTCCTCCTCTTCCTTAGTCTTTTTTTCAATTTTCCTTCTCTTCTTCTTTTCCTTCTCTTTCTCTTTCTCTTTCTCTCACTTTCAATTAGGGTTCTAAAAGGAGTGAAAGAGGCTAAGGGATGTCCTATTTATAAAGGAAAACCCTCCAAAATAAGTCCCATCAAGTTTAGAAAAGAACCCCTTAGAATTAGGAAAGTTTCCTAATTTATGATTTTTGTCTGTCATTGTAGGGTCGGACATAGGGTCACAAGATCCATCTACCCTACACCTTCTTAGTCATGTGACCCTACGACTAAAAATTCATGGGTTGGATGTCTGTTGAGGTGGGGTCGACCCTACCTATTTAGGCATGCGACCCTACCCTCATTTTGACTATTTTTGAGTTAAATTTTATATTGGGTCTTGGGTTTCTTCACGCACTTGGTCCACTTGGCTCGACCATGATATATAGACTGGTCACGACATGAAATGTAGGGTTAGACCGGGTTCGTGGCGTGCGGGTCTAACGACTCCACCACCCTTAAAAGAAATTTCATCCTCAAAATTTGAACGTATGGATCTTACAACTAGTTGTCACATCCCAATTCTGCACCAACCAGAATGGTGTGATGAACCATCAATAAACCAACGGTTCAACCAGGATCTCGAATAGGCTATCCCCACCTTTGATAAACCAAAACATATTCCACATTAATCAGAGATAATAAAGTAAATAGCGAAAGTCTAAAGAATAATGAACTGAGGTCTAGTCATGATACATAATTAATATTTCATTTATCTCCAAATAACCAAAACATAATTTAATACATATTATAAATATCCAAATACGAAAATTAAATATTAAGCGTATCCACAGTGAAACGCTCGCTTAACGAATCATAATAGTCTTCCACAGCTTGCTCATCATAGCCGCCACATGTTCATATGTTGGCGTGTTGACATAATCTTCAATCGTAATACCTGCAACATCAGAAACTAAAAAGAATTGCACGCACGAGGGTCAACTCTCCAACTTGAGCTCAGTGAGTAAACAAAACAATGCAACAAACATATGCATGCATTCAATTCATATCTTTGGTCTGGTTCATAAGTTTGCAATGTGCAATAGAAAGGATAGGTGGCCGCCGCACCTCTATACACGAATGTGTGGAGCCGTCCAATGGATCAAACACCATTGCCGCCCCCACATGCACCCACCATGGAATAGAGATAGAGCTAAAGTGCTTAGGACCGCACCGCATCACACTTCCCCTGATGCTCTACCCATACCAACACGTAAGCCCCTGCTGGCGAGGGCTTGCAAACTGGGCTCGCAACTAACCAATCCTAATGTCAAATAGTGTATCCAAGGCCTCACCCTAGCATACCTCAATACGTCCATTGAGATAGAGCTAAGGCCCCCCGACAAAGTCAGAGACTATACGGTCTGAGACCACCTCCCCTGATGCCCTACGACGTAATAGTTCTACAAAGGTAATGACGATACGACAATGTTAGTGGACATGACTTGAGTAGAGATAGAGCTAGAGTTTAGTGACCAGGATGAACCACAGTGTCACGTCCAACCCTGATGCTCTACTCTCATCAAGCACACTAAACACACACATACATTCACATGCCTATTCTTAGCATCATAATCATCATCATGTTATAAATAATCTGAATTAAATATGCATGAAAAGTAATAACAGGAATAGTAGATGACATGTGATATGCACATTACAATCATACAACCATAGAATCATACATGGTATTGGACTAAATAAACGAAAATTGTTTATTATTAGCCAATCAGTTTAGGTCTTGTTCCCTCACCTTTGTTGCTAGTAGATCCTCGTTCAAGCTATATGAATCACCTTTAAAATCACTAGAAAGGCCTAACAAGTCGATAGATTTTAATTATAATTAATTCCAATATATTTAGACTAACTGAAATCGTAGGGTCACAGGGTAGGGTTGCACCTAGGGTAGCAGTTTCTGTGACCCTAGGGTGTAGGGTCAGACATGGGGTCAGATACCAATCGACCCTACGTTCGAACACACCCTCCCTGGGACTTCCCAAAGGCATATGGTCAATCCTGTGGTCTCGTAAGGTCGGATATCATTCGACCCTACGTGCGACCACAAGTATTCTGAGTCGACCTTTCATTCTAAAGTCTATTCTTTCATGTTTGGATCCTTTGGCTTACTTTCATGGTCCATTCTATGATTGTTCTATGGCTCAAAACTACAAGTTATACACTATTCATAGTCCATAATGATTTCCTCCATGGAATCTCTTGAAACTTGTCCATGGATGGATGATTTGGGTTTCTCTTAATCCTATGTTCTTTATAACTATTCTAGAATCTCTTATTTAGGTAAGGAATTAGGTTCATACCTTTATTCAGAGGTTTCTCTGAGCTTCCTTCTCTTCCTTAGTCTTCTTCTTCATGTTTCCTTCTCTTCTTCTCTTCCTTCTTTTTTTTTTTTTGCTCTCACTTTCAATTAGGATTTTAAAGGAGTGAAAGAGGCTTAGGGATGTCCTATTTATAGAGGAAAACCCTCCATAATAACCCCCAATGAGTTTAGGAAAGATCCCCTTGGAATTAGGAAAGTTTTCTAATTTTTGGTTCGTGCTATTTTCGTAGGGTCAGACGTAGGGTCGGATGTACTGAGACCCTATGTTTTTTTAAAACGTGAGACCCTAGGGTGTAGGGTCGCATGTAGGGTCGGATGTAGGGTTGCATAATCCGATACCCTACATTTTAAAACATGCAACCCCACGACCAAAAATTCATGGGTTGGACTTTTATTGAGGTGGGGTCGACTCTACCTGTTTAGGCATGCGATCCTACCCTCATTTTGACTGTTTTTGAGTTAAATTTCATATTGGGTCTTGGGTTTCTTCACGTACTTGTTCCACTTGGCTCTACCATGATATGTAGACTGGTCATGACACAAAATGTAAGGTTAGACCGGGTTCGTGGTGTGCGGGTCTTACAAAGACCTTAATTAATTGGATAATAACAAACTATTTTATTTTATTAAGTCCAATGCCATGATTGATTCTATGCTTGTATGGTTGAAATGTGCATCTCACATGTCATCCAATATTGCTGTTATATTTTACTCATGCATATTTATTTCTATCTATTTATAACATGATGATGATGATACTAGGAATAGGCATATGATTGTGTGTGTGTGATCAATGTGTTGGATACGAGTGGAGCATTAGGGGGAGGACGTGGCATTATAGATCAGCCTGGTCACAAACTCTAGCTCTTTCTCTACTCATCTCTTGCTCACTGATATCGTCGTACCACCATTACCTTGGCAGAACTATTACATCGTAGGGCATCAGGGGAAGTGGTCTCGGACCATGTGTTCACTGACTCTATCGGGGGGCCTTAGCTCTATTTCTATAGACGTATTGAGGGATGTTGAGGTGAGACCATGAATACATTATATGGCATTAGGATTGATTAGTTGCAAACCCAGTTTGTAAGTGTCACACCCCAATTCTGATCCAACCAGAATGGTGTGAGTGAACCGTCATTGAACCAACGGTTCACACCAGGATCTCGAATAGGCCGTGTCCACTCATATAAACCATTACACATAACCACAATCAGAATATAAATATACAACGGAAGACTTTAAATAGAATGAACTGAGTATCTATTGATAATTTAAATAAATATCCAATTATCCAAATCCAAACACATAAAATAATATCCGTACATCCAGTTAATCCAACCGAAAATAACTGTAAGAAATAAATAAAATCCGATCAAAGGTACACGCAGAAAGGGCACTCGCATGAAGCATTATGCTCGTCCTCTCCTGCTTGCACATCCAGAGCAGCTACACCTCCATACGTCGGAGCGTTCATGTAGTCATCCACCGTGTAACCTGCATTAGCATCTAAAAACAATGTATATACAAAGGGTGAGCTCACAACTTAGCTCAGTAAGACAATCAGACAGTTTCACAATATTATGCATGAGTAACAATCATTTTATGCTGTGGTCTGGTTTTAAGTTTGCAATGTGCTATAAAAAGGTTTGGTGGCCCCCGCACCTCTATACACGAGTGTGTGGCACCTCATGGATCACACACCCATTGGCCCACATGCACCCATCATGGAATAGAGATAGAGCTAAGATACCCCCGTACCTCCCTTGATACTCTACCCATACCAGTACCTAAGCCCCTACTGGCCAGGGCTCGCAAACTGGGCTCGCAACTAACCATTCCTATATGTCATCAATGTACGCTCTATCCGTACCACGACCTTCCCCTGATGCCCCACCCGTACCAAGCATGTTAAGATAGAATACTACAAAAGGTGCTAGTGTGAGGAGCGATCCCAGGCCCATGCCCCACTCCACACACTAACGAAAATAATCACATGCTTAACAATCACATCCTATTAATGCATGAACAATAATAATAACTGAAAGTAAAGGATGGCATGTGAATATGCATAAACATCACATCATAGATATTCAGGTGATTAACAACAACTTACTGTCCATTAATTATTAGGTTTAGGCCAGATTCCCTTACCTGACGCTCGTTTGTTAGCTTGCTCCACGTCGCAAGATCCAAACGGGAAGTCACAAAGTCCTACAATATTGTTAGGGCTTTATTAGGATACTTTCCTTAGGGTTTCATGTTGGTCGGAAACCAACAGGGTTACAAATACACTCACAGAGCTGACCGGTGGCATGTACCGGTCGCAGTTCTGTGGGAAAGACTGGCGACCGGTATGGTCAGCCGGTCCCCACAGACCAGCCACCCGAGGGATACCGGTGGCAACATACCGGTCGCACCATGTGCAACCGGTATAGTCGACCGGTATGTCTCCGGAAGACCATACATGGGTTTCGACTGTCGTCGATCATCCTCCATGGATTTCCAAGGTTTCTCCTATCCATTCTAAGTCTAAACTTGGAGTTAGAGTTATCCCCAACTCATTCAAGTCTCGTTTCGATGAATATCATCTCGGAACTCGAATCTAGGGTTTGACGGCAACTTAGGGTTTATTGGCCAATTTAGGGTTTTAGATCAATATCTACTTTGCATGGTATTGATCCACCCACACAACTAACATAGGATAAGAAAAATAGTTAAAACACTTACCGTTGACTGGCATAGCGTGAGCTTCATCTAATGGTAATGGCAGCACCTTCTTCTTCTTCCTAGCTCCTTCTCCTTTCCAACCTCTTTCTCTTCTCTAGGGTTTGTGAGAGACAATGGAAAGGATTTGAGGAGGCTAAAGGGTGTATTTATAGGCTAGATTTAGGGTTTAGTAACCCTACTAGGATTAGAAAAGTCTTAGAATTTGAAATCAAGCAAGTGGGACCCTCAGAAGTCAATTTCCAGATTTCCACACTTAGCTGCGCAGACCTGACCGGTCGACCAGTACCAAGACCGGTACCATCGACCAGTCAACATAAAATTATGTTGATTCGATCGTCTTTGGTCCGATTTCATACCTATTTGTCATCCGCTCATCCCGTCTGGCCCGGTGATGATCGGAAGACCTGCTACGACACAAAACCAAGGTTTAGACCGGGTTTACGGAGTACGGGTCTTACAACTCCCCCACCCTTAAAAGAAATTTCGTCCCTGAAATTTACATGTAGGTTTCACAACTCCCCCACCCTTAAAAGAAATTTCGGCCCCAAAATTTGAACGTACCTTGATCGTTGAAAAGGTTAGGGTACTCCTTCCTCATTGCGCTCTCCTCTTCCCAAGTAATTTCCTCCACATTTTGGCTTCTCCAATGCACCTTCACATAATGGATATCCTTGGTTCGAAGTTGCGGTACTTTTCAACTTGAAAGCATCACAGGCACCACTTCGAATGTTAAGTCTTCAGTCAAGTCTTGGGGATCAGCGGTTAAAATGTGCGATGGATCTCTGACATACTTCTTCAGTAATGATACGTGGAACACATTATGAACACTAGACATAGATGGTGGTAGAGCCAATTGATATGCTACATTACCACGTCGGGTCAATATCTCATACGGTCCCACATACCTGGGGCAAAGCTTCCCCTTCTTACCAAACCGTTTCAGGCCTCGCACCGGTGACACCTTCAAGAATACTTTGTCACCCACTACAAACTCAAGATCTCGACGTCGATTATCCGCATAGTGCTTCTATCAAACTTGAGCAGTCTTTACTCTCTCTTTGATCTGATCAATCACTCGGCAAGTTTCTTCAACAAACTCCGGTCCTACAATTCTTCTTTCTCCCACCTCGTTCCATAACAGCGGTGTACGACACTTCTTCCCATAGAGTGCTTCATATGGGGCCATCTGAATTGTAGCCTGATAACTGTTGTTGTAAGCGAACTCGATAAGTGATAGCTTCTCATCCCAAGCTCCCTTGAAATCTATTGCACAAGCTCGGAGCATATCTTCTAAAATTTGAATAGTTCGTTCTGACTGTCCGTCCATCTGAGGGTGAAAAGCTGTGCTGAATTTCAACTTTGTTCCCATAGCTTTCTGTAATCCTTCCCAGAACTTTGATGTAAAACGGGGATCTCTGTCAGATATTATACTCTCTGGAATGCCATGAAGTCTGACTATATTATCAACATATAACTTGGCCAGTTTCTCCATGGTATACTGAGGTCTGACCGCAATAAATCGAGTTGTCTTGGTGAGTCGATCCACTATAACCCAAACTGCATCCACTGACCTTGGTGTCAAAGGTAAGCCAGTGACGAAATCCATAATAATACAATCCCACTTCCATGCAGGTTCCGATAATGGCTGTAGCAAACCTGCGGGTCTCTGCCTTTCTGCTTTAACTTGTTGACAATTCAGGCACTGGAACGCGAAACGAGCTATATCTTTTTTCATACCCCTCCACCAATATAGTCTTCTTAAATCATGGTACATTTTGGTACTTCCTGGATGTACCGAATATGGAGTGTAATGAGCTTCAGTCATAACTCGGTCTCTGATATCGCAGTCTTCGCTCTCAGGTATACATAACCATCCACGATACCTGAGTACCTTGTCTGAATCCAAGGTAAAGTCAGGATTGCTCGTACCCTTCTCTAAGTCTTCTTGCACAGTCTTGGGATGAGGATCCTGTAGGATTGCTATCTTGACTTCATCAACTAGATCTGGTGAGATCTTCAGAGCGGCGAATATCATGGTGAACTTATGAATTAAGCCTTGCTCGACTAGATCTTCTGCAGTCTCTATAATATACTCTTTATCACCTTCGATTGAACTTAAAACTGTGGCACATAATGCAGCATTTGTACTTGGTCCTGCCTCAGGTTTCAATGCCCACTTTCTACTTAAAGCGTCGGCCACCACATTTGCTTTACCCGGATGGTACTGGATGTCGCAATCATAATCTTTCAACAATTCCAGCCATCTCCTCTGTCTCATATTCAGATCCTTCTGAGTGAAAAGATAAGTTAAGCTCTTGTGATCTGACTTGATCTGAAACTTCACACCGTACAAGTAGTGTCTCCAAGTCTTGATTGCATGAATAACCGCTGCTAGCTCCAAGTCATGCGTAGGATAGTTCTTCTCATGCTCCTTTAACTGTCTTGATGCGTAAGCAATCACCTGTTCCCCTTGCATCAATACACACCCAATACCCAACCCTGAAGCATCCGTATATAAAGTAAACGGTACGCTTGGTTCTGGGATGGTCAAGATAGGTGCAGAGACTAGTCTTGACTTCAAAGTCTGAAAGCACTTCTCACACTCATCCGTCCATATAAATTTCTCTCCCTTATTGGTCAATCTGGTGAGTGGAACAGCAATCCTGGAGTAATCTTCCACGAATCTTCTATAATTACCAGCCAATCCAAGGAAACTATGAATTTCCGCAACGGATTTTGGTGCTTCCCATCCTACTATAGCAGCTATCTTACTTGGATCAACCTTGATACCGTCTTCAGATACAACATGGCCCAAGAAAGCCACTTCCTTCAGCCAAAACTCGTACTTCTTGAACTTAGCATAAAGCTTCTCCTGTCTCAGCCGTTGTAGGGCTGCCCTCAAGTGTGCTGTATGAGTTTCCATGTCCTTAGAGTAGATCAATATGTCATCGATGAATACGATGACCGAAGTGTCCAACATATCGTGAAACACTCGGTTCATCAGTTCCATAAACGACGCTGGAGCATTGGTCAACCCGAAAGACATAACTAGAAACTCATAATGCCCATACCTCGTCCTAAAAGCAGTCTTCGAAATATCGCCGGCCTTGATCTTCAGTTGGTGATACCCCGATCGGAGATCAATCTTCAAGAAAACCTTTGCACCCTGCAGCTGATTGAACAAATCATCGATCCTAGGCAAGGGATACCGATTCTTGATAGTCAACTTGTTCAGTTCACGGTAGTCAATGCATAGTCTTACACTTTTGTCTTTCTTCTTGACGAATAATACCGGTGCTCCCCAAGGCGATATGCTAGGTCGTATGAAACCCTTATCCAACAACTCTTGTAACTGGGTCTTCAACTCCTTTAACTCGGTAGGGGCCATCCTGTATGGTGCTTTGGACACCGGCACCGAACCTGGCATAAGGTCTATTACAAACTCTGTAGCCCTGTCCGACGGTAGACCTGGAAGCTCCTCTGGAAATACATCTGGGAACTCTCGAACCACATCTATATCTTCCATCTTGAGTGACTCTGCCGTGAGATCAACTACCGATACTAGGTACCCCACTCCTCCCTTCCCTAAGCATCTCTTAGCTTTTAGGGTGGAGAGAATCAGCTTCCGCATCCTAGATAGCCTGATCCCAGTGAAGCTATATTCCCTTTCCTTTTTGTCAGTAAGCAAAAGCTTCCTTTCACCACATAATAGGACGGCCGAATGATGGCCTAGCCAATCCATTCCCAAAATGACATCAAAGTCTGCCATTTCAAGTAGTACTAGGCTTGCTTCTAAGTCTCGGCCCTCAATACATACAGTACATAGTCCATAATATTCGGTCAAAGCCACTTCGACTCCTATTGGAGAGCGAACTATCAAGCTTGGGTTCAAATGCTTGATTGGTAACTCCATTCGCTTCCCAAAAGAAATAGAAAAGGAGTGCGTGGCCCCAGAGTCAAATAATACTCTGGCGGGTATACTAGCTACATTTACAATTCCTGGAATTTCTATCATCCCTTAGTTCTATATGCGCATACACACAAATGATAAAGATAAGCCAAATAGTAAGGGATAGAGTCATACCCGTGACCACATCAGGTGATGCAGTTGCCTCTTCAGTGGTGACCGCATAAACTCTTCCTTGCTGGGGAGGTTGCTTCTTAGGTAGAGTGCAGGTCCTTGCAATATGACCCACTTGCTGGCAGTTGAAACACTTGATATTTGGGTTAAATCCAGTATTCGGTGGCACAGGTGGTGCCGCATCATTCCTTGCAGGCACTGTAGCGGTCTGAGCCCTGTATGGGCGGAAGGGTCTATTGTTAACGCCACCCGAACTCTCACTAGCAGGTCTTTTCACTCCCCTGTTCTGAGCAAAGAAGCTGTCTCTCTGACTGGACTCTATCACCCTCACAACCTGTACAGCCTCATTATAGATCTTCTTGTCCAGACCCAATATGTGCTCTCTGATGCTCCCACGTAGTCCCATGGTGAACCTACGTGTCTTGGTCTCTTCTTCTTGCATACTTGCCGGTGCGAAGAAGAATAGCTCTTTGTACCTCTGTTGATAAGCATCCACGGTCGACTGAGATTGCTATAGATTGAGGAACTCCTTCTCCATCTGATCCCTGAAACTCTTCGGGAAGTATTTATCGAAGAAGGCAACTTTGAATGCTTCCCAATCCACCTGTGCATGCTTCGTCTCCAGATATGCCCGTGTAGAATTCCACCAAGCATTCACATCTTCCTTCAGCATATAAGTGGCAAACAGGACCTTTTCATCCTCAGAACAAGTCATTAGCTGAAAATTCTTCTCCATTTCTGGAATCTACTGTGCTGGCCACAATGGTCTCCCTGCCTTACCGGTGAACGATGAAGGCTTCAACTTCAGAAATCTATCCACCGCTCTGCTCAGATCATATTGTCCCTGATTATTCATTCTGTACCATGGTGGTGGATACAGGTAGGATCCCGGGTACGCAAAAGGCGACGGAAACTGATGCGGTGGTGGTACATTCTGAGCTTGGCCCATCGGCCTTGGGCTACCCTGCATCGGCTGTGAAGAAATTTTCTCTCCAGACTCAGGCGTACTGTCAGTGGGAACCGAACCCGATGGCCTGAGCATCTTCAGTATCTCGCTCAGGAATTCCTTCTGCTGGGCTTGCATCTGATAGACCAAGTTTGTGACAATGGTCTCTGAATTCCTGTGAGGTGGGCCAGATAAATTTGTCGGCACTTCTGGGACCTGTTCCTCCTCCACTTCCGGACTTGGCTCTCTAACATGGTCTTATTCAACCTGTTCTTACTCTAGGCGCATCTTGGCCTGATGACGCTTCCGACCCCTACGACCATTTCCTCTCACCATCTTAGACTATTCTGTTTGCATCTGAAAAGAAGACATAACACGTGAGAACCACAATAATAGTAGTGTTAGTCTTGAATAATACAAGGGGAAATAGTCGAAAGGTAAAATTTCAATTTGCAAAATTTAAAAAAAAAAAAAAAAAAATTTTTTTAAAAAAAATTTCTATCTTTTCTGGTGCATACCGGTCGCAACATACTGGTCGCACCTCTGTATACAGGGTTGCGACCGGGATAGTCGACCGGTCAGAACTAGAATTCTGACCGAGACATAGCGGTCGCATAACTGGGGAGATACCGGTCGATCGGTATAGGCAAAATCGTCGACCGGTATGCCCAATTTGGCTTTAAAATCACGAAAAAGTGAGAAAATTCTCACTTTTTCTTTCTTCCTTCTCTCTGGTGGCGATTTTCCTCTGGGTTCCGAGTTGCTATAGTCCGACCGGTGGTATTTGAAGCCGATTTCTTCCATTCAAGACCTAGCACATCATCTCCAGGTGGGTCTCTTCCCTCTCTCTCATGTTTTTATAAATTTTTCATATCGTCTATATGTAGAAATTTTGGTTTTTCATTGTTCGAGATGTTCCAACCGTAGGAACTCTTTTCCTTCAGCTTGGAAAGGGTTTAGGGACCCCCAAGAGCAAAAGCCCTCAACCAATTTGGGGTTTCACCGAACGGTTTTCATAAAAATCAAAATTTTACATGTTTTGACCTAGGTTTTCATAAAAATTCGAAATTTCTGATTTTTCTTAAATTCCTTGGAATTTCTTGCTGTAAATGCTTGTGATTGGTTTGTTGAAGAGTGCAGGGTTTACGTAAGTCCTCCTCCCCATGTTTTTGGGTGATTTTGAGGCATTTTCCCAATTTACTGTCGTTATGCTGCCGAAATTTCTACAATTTCTAACATTTTCTTCTTGTTTTCTTTTGTTTTGCAGATTAAAATGGCTCCCGACGTGCTCTTGAGAAACGTCCTCACGGCTCGAGCTCACGTGCTCCCCAGCCACCAGCTCCCCAGCTTGACGAGCACTGGTTTCGTTCTGTTAAGGCACAGGCTCGATGCCCATGGTTCGATAACAAAAGTATAGAATCCGGGCGTTGGGTTAATTTGGAACAATTGGACCGGTTCGATGTAAGAGCGGCTTTCGACAGGCTTGGTTGGTTGCCTGTCATTTCTTACACAGATACCACCCGTCCCAATCTGGTTAAGCATTTCTTTGCTAACCTGGAGCTACACAGAGACGTTAACGATCCCAACCAAGGTAGGGATTTACGCATCTCTAGCTATGTCCGGGGTGTTCCCATTTCCTTTAACACCCACCAGCTGGCCGACCTTCTAAGGGTTCCAAATGATGGAGACCTAGTATATTGCCCTCCCAAAGCGAAGGGCTATCTGACTGAGGATCTGCGCCGAGAGATAGTAGATCAGATATTAAACCCTGGAGCTCCCATGAAGGCGGCTAGCTTGAGACCTATACCTCAGGTCTACAGTCGCATCATTCAACATAACATCGTGCCCCAGAGCGGCCATTATAGTGAGTTATCCCAGCTCACTCAGTACATTACTTATTGCGTCTGCACTAGGGAGCGGGTCTCTCTCCCTTACCTTATCATCAGGACCATGCATCAGGCGACCCTGGCCGATCAGGCCAGTAACCTTCCATATGGTCGTCTTATTACCTTCCTGCTACATCGCCTGGGCGTGAGCATGAGAGGCGAAGTGACCGTTGAGGACACTATGACCTCCGACATAGACTGGGACGCCATTCAGAGGATGCAGATGGTTAATCTACCAATTAGCGATGACGAGTTGGAGGCTCGCCCTCGCCCACTTGGGAGGGTAGCAGCCGCGGCGGCAGCAGCAGCAGCAACCAATGCGGCCTATGCAGCCGAGATCGGGCGTGATGATGACGAGGATAGAGCTGAGGGTGTGCCAACGCCAGCTCCACAACCTACATCTGCAGCACCACCATCTTCCTCTACAGCTGGGCTTTCTCATCCTTCCCCAGACCCGGTGTTGAGTATGTTTACTGAGATCAGGGACACCTATAGGGTCATCCTAGAGTCTCAGTGAGAGATGGGTCAGGAGTTGGGACGTCTGGCTCACAGCTTACGGGTGACTCAGGACCAGGTGCAATGGCTTAGGGTCGCTTACGAGCGAGATTATGATATAGCGGACCCTATTCCTCCTAGGCCCCCACCCCATGATTTACTTTTATTTCTCTTTTACATATGACTGTTTATATAACAGGGTAACTGTCCGGTTTGTGGACTGTACCCTGTAGCACTATTTCATTTGATACTCATTTTCTTGTTTAATGAAAATTTATGTTTCACCTAACTAGTGTATGTGTACATGTTAAGTTTCATATTTAGAATAGTACATTATTCTCTTTCTTAGTCCGTCTCAGGTATCAAACAATGCTTAGGGTGTCTTTGTATTAAGATTTTTACATTTTTCCTAACTCAGTTCATCGACTTAGTTAAATGCAATATGGTTTGTTGGACAGAGCCCGAGAGCTCTGATACCAAGTTATCACACCCCAATTTTGATCCAACTAGAATGGTGTGAGTGAACCGTCATTGAACCAACGATTCACACCAGGATCTCGAATAAGCCGTGTCCACTCATACAAACCATTACACATAACCACAATCAGAATATAAATATACAGCGAAAGATTTTAAATAGAATGAACTGAGTATCTATTGATAATTTAAATAAATATCCAATTATCCAAATCCAAACACATAAAATAATATCCGTACATCCAGTTAATCCAACCGAAAATAACTGCAAGAAATAAATAAAATCCGATCAAAGGTACACGCATAAAGGGCACTCGCATGAAGCGTCATGCTCGTCCTCTCCTGCTTGCACATCCAGAGCAGCTACACCTCTATACGCCCGAGCGTTCATGTAGTCATCCACCGTGTAACCTGCATCAGCATCTAAAAACAATGTATATACAAAGGGTGAGCTCACAACTTAGCTCAGTAAGACAATCAGACAGTTTCACAATATTATGCATGAGTAACAATCATTTTATGCTATGGTCTGGTTTTAAGTTTGCAATGTGCTATAGAAAGGTTTGGTGGCCCCCGCACCTCTATACACGAGTTTGTGGCACCTCATGGATCACACCCCCATTGGCCCACATGCACCTATCATGGAATAGAGATAGAGCTAAGATACCCCCGTACCTCCCCTGATACTCTACCCATATCAGTACCTAAGCCCCTACTCACCAGGGCTCGTAAACTGGGCTCGCAACTAACCAATCCTATATGTCATCAATGTACGCTCTATCCTAGCACAGCCGTCTACAGCATAGAGATAGAGCTAAGGCATTCCCACACCTCCCCTGATGCCCTATCTGTAACTAACCCACAAGGATAGAAACAACGCAGGTAGACCCTATCCCAACATAACTCCCTACGGCATAGAGATAGAGCTAAAGCATCGTGGACAAGCCAGCGTCGACTCGAAGACCACAGTGCCACATAACCATGGCCAGGCCAACATCAATAACGGAGACCACCGTACCACGACCTTCCCCTGATGCCCCACCCGTACCAAGCATGTTAAGACAGAATACTACAAAAGGTGCTAGTGTGAGGAGCGATCCCAAGCCCATGCCCCACTCCACACACTAATGAAAGTAATCACATGCTTAACAATCACATCCTATCAATTTGAACAATAATAATAACTGAAAGTAAAGGATGGCATGTGAATATGCACAATCACATCATAGATATTCAGGTGATTAACAACAACTTACTGTCCATTAATTATTAGGTTAGGTCAGATTCCCTTACCTGATGCTCGTTTGTTAGCTTGCTCCACGTCGCAAGATCCAAACGGGAAGTCACAAAGTCCTACAATATTGTTAGGGTTTCATTAGGATACTTTCCTTAGGGTTTCATGTTGGTCGGAAACCAACAGGGTTACAAGTACCCTCACAGAGCTGACCGGTGGCATGTACCGGTCGCAGCTCTGTGGGGAAGACTGGCGATCGGTATGGTCAGCCGGTCCCCACAGACCAGCCTCCCGAGGGATACCGGTGGCAACATACCGGTCGCACCATGTGCAACTGGTATAGTCGACCGGTATGTCTCCGGAAGGCCATACATGGGTTTTCGACTGCCGTCGATCATCCTCCATGGATTTCCAAGCTTTCTCATATCCATTCTAAGTCTAAACTTGGAGTTAGAGTTATCCCCAACTCATTCAAGTCTCGTTTTGATGAATATCATCTCGGAACTCGAATCTAGGGTTTGACGACAACTTAGGGTTTATTGGCCAATTTAGGGTCTTAGATCAATACCTACTTTGCATGGTATTGATCCACCCACACAACTAACATAGGATAAGAAGAATAGTTAAAACACTTACCGTTGACTGGCGTAGCATGAGCTTCGTCGAACGGTAATGGCAGCACCTTCATCTTCTTCCTAGCTCCTTCTCCTTTCCAACCTCTTTCTCTTCTCTAGGGTTTGTGAGAGACAATGGAAAGGATTTGAGGAGGCTTAAGGATGTATTTATAGGCTAGATTTAGGGTTTAGTAACCCTACTAGGATTAGAAAAGTCTTAGAATTCGAAATCAGGCAAGTGGGACCCTCAGAAGTTAATTTTTGGATTTCCACACTTAGCTGCGCAGACCTGACCGGTCGACCGGTACCAAGACCGGTACCATCGATCGGTCAACATAAAATTATGTTGATTTGATTGTGTTTGGTCCGATTTCATACTTGTTTGTCATCCGCTCGTCCCGTCTGGCCCGGTGATGATCGGAAGACCTGCTACGACACAAAACCAAGGTTTAAACCGGGTTTACGGAGTATGGGTCTTACAGTAAGCCCTCGCTAATAGAGGCTTACGTATTGGTATGGGTAGGGAATCAGGGAAAGTGTTGGCTGTGTGTGATCCGAACACTTTAGCTCTATCTCTATTCCATGGTGGGTGCATGTGAGAAGGCAATGGTGTTTGATCCATTGGGTAAATTCACACACTAGTGTATAAAGGTGCGGTGGCCTCCAATCCTTTCCATAGTACATTGCAAACTTAAAAACCAGACCAAAGATATTGAATTGAACGCATTCATATGTTTACGCATTGTTTTATTTGCTCACTAAGCCGTGATGTATGCTCACCCTCTCGACGTCGAATATTTTTAGTTGATGATGCAAGTCCTACTGTAGAAGATTACGTGACTGCACCGTCGTATCGATACATGGAGGCTATAGACATAGAAGTTGTAGAAGATGCACATGATCCTTCATGCGAGAGCAACCAATGTGTTTTTGAGTAGTTTAGTTATGTTTGAGTACTGAAACGTGTAATGGATAATTACTTTATGTCTTGAGTTATTTGGAGATAACTGGTTTAAAAATTTATTTATCACAATTAGACCTCAGTTCATTAATTATAAAGACTTCCGCTTACTTGTTTGTTATCTCTGATTATTACCGTGGAATGTGTCTGTAAGACCCGTATCAATCTAACCCGGTCTTATCACCTTGAACCAGGTTCACCCATCATGGTCGAGTCAAATGGACCAAGGGCGTGAAGGAGATCGAGATCCCAGGTATCAAATCGACCCAAAAACACTTAAATTAGGGGAAGGGTCGCATACCCAGCTAAGCAGGGTCGGACCTCCCAAAACAAAAAGTCAGACCCTCGGTTTTGGAGGGAGGGTCGGACAGCTTAAGACCCTAGGGTCGACGGGATCATCGACCCTCCCATCGACCCTCGATTTTTGCCGAATATAGAAATTAGGAAATTTCTATATTTTTCGATTGGGATTCTTTCCAAATCCCAATGGGACTTATTTAGGATGTTCCTAGTCTATTTAAAGGACGTCCCTAAGCCACTTTCACTCCTTTCACAACCCTAATTGAATTGAGAGAAAGAGAGGAGAAGGAAAAGAGGAAGAAGAGAGGCAAGGAAGAGAACCTAGCAAAAAGGAGAAGAGTTGCAGAGAAAGATTAATCTTCTCAGGTATGGATACTAATTCCATGAGTTTCACAGACCTTAGGATAGTTATTGGAGAGAGAGTGATCTCGGAGAAACCCAAACCATCCATCCATGGTTAGGTTTTCATGAAAAACCCTAGGAGGATGATTCATGGTTTCAGACCATGGAGTGAGTGTTGAATGGAATGTAGAAGCAAGACATATGACCTCAAACACGAAGGATAGATTAAAAGTGGAAATTGGACCAAAGTGCACCGAGGGTCGCACCCAGAGTCGATAGGCCATCCGACCCTAGGTGTTTCTGACCATCGACCCTCAGCATTCGGGAAGTCCAGAAATAAGGGGGGTCGATAGACCCATCGACCCTAGCATCGACCCTAGCATCGACCCTCAGTTAACAGAATGGTTTTTAAATCTAGAATTAATTTTAATTAAATTTTATCGACTTTGTTAGGTCTTCTAGCGATATAATAACATTATAAAGGTGATTCTAAAGCTTGGAAAAGTATCTTGTAGCAAGCTAAGGTGAGGAACCTTTACTCCAAACTAAATTGGTTAATAATAAACTATTTTCTATTTATTGAGTCCAATGCTATGCTTGATTCTATGCGAATATGTTTGTAGTGTGCATACAGAATGCCATCCAATATTTCTATTATTTGTTCACTCATATTTACTTTATCGTTTATAACATGATGATGATGATGATGATAGGAATAGGCATGTGCTTGTATGTGTGTGGTTGATGTGCTTGATGCGAGCGAGTATCAGAGGAGGTGTGATGAGAACGTCAATAAACGTTAACCTTTGGCGGGTCTTAGCACTTTAGCTCTATCTCTAACTCAAGTCTTGTGCATTGGCATCGTCGTATCGCCATTACTTTAGCAGAACTATTATGTCGTAGAGTATCAGGGGAGGTGGTCTCGGTCCTTGTAGTCTCTGACTCTACCGGGGGGCCTTAGCTCTATCTCTATGGACATTCTGAGGGATGCTGGGGTGAGGCCTTGGATACATTGTTTGGCATTAGGATTGGTTAGTTGCGAGCCCAGTTTGCAGCCCTCGCCAACAGGGGCTTACGTGTTGGTATGGCACTATATAGCAATAAACGTAACCTTTGTTATATAATGTTCATGATTGGGTGCATATGAGTTGACGATAAACGTGATCTTCGGGTAATGTCACACACTCGTGTATAGAGGCGGAGTCAATAAACGCGACCTTTGGCTACCTCAACCTTTCTATAGCATACTGCAAACTTTAAACCAGACCAAAGATATAAATTGACTTTTTGCATGCATATGTATTGTTGCATTGTTTTGGCTACTCACTGTGCCGTGTTGTGTGCTCACCCCTCGACGTCGAATATTTTTAGTTGATGACGTAGGTTATACGATTGAAGATTATATAAATGCGTCTACGTACGGGAATGTGGCAGCCATGGAGGTTGAAGCTGAAGCGGATACACACGACTCCTCTTGCGAGTGCAACTCGTGTGTATTTGATTAGATATTTTATAGGTTTCTTTGATTGGATTTATTAAGACATGTATTTGGTATTTAAATATTTATGTCTTAGTTGAAAACAGAATAATTTGCTATTAAATTAATGATATCATTTTAGTTCTCAGTTCATGTTATTATAAGACTTCCGCTATTGTGTATTTACTCTGATTATGATTATGGATGTGTGTAAGTTTAGATAACGTGGGGATAGCCTATTTGAGATCCTGGTTGAACCGTTGATTTATTAGCGTTTCATCACACCATTCTGGTTAGTCCAAAATTTGGGGTGTGACAGTGTCACACCCCAAATCTGGTCTAACCAGTGGTGTGATGAACCGTCAAGAAAATCAACGGTTCCACTAGGATCTCGTATAGGCCATGCCCATCCGATTAAACCAGATACATTCCACAAGCATAATTAAAGTAAATAAACAATAGCGGAAGTCTTTAATACTGATGAACTGAGTATAGGCAATGGTGTTTGATCTATTGGGTAAATTCACACACTAGTGTATAAAGGTGCGGTGGCCTCCAATCCTTTCCATAGTACATTGCAAACTTAAAAACCAGACCAAAGATATTGAATTGAACGCATTCATATGTTTACGCATTGTTTTATTTGCTCACTAAGCCGTGATGTATGCTCACCCTCTCGACGTCGAATATTTTTAGTTGATGATGCAAGTCCTACTGTAGAAGATTACGTGACTGCACCGTCGTATCGATACATGGAGGCTATAGACATAGAAGTTGTAGAAGATGCACATGATCCATCATGTGAGTGCAACCAATGTGTTTTTGAGTAGTTTAGTTATGTTTGAGTACTAAAACGTGTAATGGATTATTACTTTATGTCTTGAGTTATTTGGAGATAACTGGTTTAAAAATTTATTTATCACAATTAGACCTCAGTTCATTAATTATAAAGACTTCCGCTTACTTGTTTATTATCTCTGATTATTACCGTGGAATGTGTCACACCCCAAATCTGGTCTAACCAGTGGTGTGATGAACCGTGAAGAAAATCGACGGTTCCACTAGGATCTCATATGGGCCATGCCCATCCGATTAAACCAGATATATTCCACAAGCATAATTAAAGTAAATAAACAATAGCGGAAGTCTTTAATACTGATGAACCGAGTATCTAATATTAATAGCATAATTAATTATCCAATCATCTCCAAAGTAACTCAAAACATAAAATAAAATAAATTAATCAATTACATGTTCCAGTAATCGAATAGCTAAATCAAAAACACATGAATTGCACTCGCACGACGGATCATACACTTCTTCCATAGTTTCCACATCAGTCGTCGCTACGTATCCATACGTCGGCGTATTCATGTAATCTTTAACGGTAGGACCTACATCAATAACTAAAAATATTCGACGTCGAAAGGATGAGCACACATCACGGCTCAGTGAGAAAACAAAACAATGCAACAAACATATGCATGCATTCAATTCATATCTTTGGTCTGATTTTAAGTTTGCAATACGGTATAAAAAGGATTAACAGCCACCACACCTCTATACACGAGTGTGTGAATCCTCCCAATGGATCAAACACCATCGTCATCCCACATGCACCCACCATGGAATAGAGATAGAGCTAAAGTGTTCTGATCAAATACCACCAACACTTCCCCTGATGCCCTACCCATACCAACACGTAAGCCCCTATTGGCGGCTTGCAAACTGGGTTCGCAACTAACCAATCCTAAATGTCATTCAGTGTATCCAAGGCCTCACCCTAGCATCCCTCAATACATCCATAGAGATAAAGCTAAGGCCCCGCAACAGAATCAGAGATCCTGATGCCCTACGATGTAATAGTTCTGCAAGGTAATGGTGATACGACAATGTTAGTGAACAAGACTTATGTAGAGATAGAGCTAGAGTCTAGTGACAAGGATGAACCACAATGTCACGTTCTCCTCCTTATGCTCTACTCGCATCAAGTACACTAACCATACACACACAATCATATGTCTATTCCTAGCATCATCATCATCATCATATTATAAATAGACAGAAATAAATATGCATGAGCAATAATAACAAGAATATTGGATGACATGTGAGATGCACATTACAAGCATACAAGCATAGAATCAATCATGGCATTGGACTCAATAAAAGTAAATAGTTTATTATTAGTCAGTTAGTTTAAGTTCTGTTCCCTCACCTTTTATTGATGTTTGTTCTTCTCCCAAGCTTTGGAAGTCACTTTGAATCTATTAGGAACCTAAACAATTAATGTACGTAAGTTAGGGTTCATGTTTACCAAGTTATAGTAGTCAAAAACCTTGTTTGGTTTGTTATCGTGTGGTCGGAAGTGTGGACGGACCTGTGATCACAATATATGAGACCACACACTATGTCGTTGAACCCTGTGGTCGCATTTTATACGACCACACCCTACGACCACACCCTACGACCATACCTTTCCTGGGAACTTCCAGAATAGCAATGGTCGATCCTTTGGTCACCCTGTGGTCAACCACAGGCTGCAACCATATGAAGTTTTGGTTGATTTTACTTTTCATATGAGTTCTTCCTCATGGTTCATTAAAGGGATTCACCCTAAGATCATTCTATGGTCTCTAATCATAGTTTTTCCCTCATCCATTATCCCTAACCTATTCTCTATAGTTTTCCATGGAAAACCTATAACCGAATTATTGTATTAGGTTCCACACATCAACTTGGAAAGAACGTATTCTACCTGATCTACCCTACAGAGTCAAGTCCATACCTTAAGCTTGTTGTAGGGAGCTAGAACCTTCTCTTGCAAAACCTTCCTCTCAGCCTTCATCTCTAAATCTCCTTTTTCTCCTTCTCTTCCTCTCTCTCTCTTTTCCTCTTAGGTTTAGAGTTCCAATTTGGGTTCTAAAAGAGTAAAAGAGGCTAAGAAACGTCCCTTATAGAGAGAAAAACCTCCATATAGAATCCCACTTCAATTAGGAAAGAGTCCCCTCAAATTAGGAAAGTTTTCTAAACACAGAGTCAGTTCAACATCGTATGGTCGTACGTGGGGTCACAAAATCCATCGACCACATGTCTCAAAACTGTGACCACAAATCCCAGACTCGAGTAGTCTCAATATTCTGAGGTGTGGTGGACCACACCTATTTAGGTATGCGAACACACGCTCCTAATTAGATGAATTTGGTTCGAATTACATACCTAACCTTGTGGTTTCTTCATACAATTGATTCACTTGAGCTGGTTATGATGGGAAGACCGGTCACGACACGAGAACGTAAGGTTAGACTGGATTCGTGGCGTGTGGGTCTTATAACTCCACCACCCTTAAAAGAAATTCTGTCCTCAAAATTTATACGCACGGATCTTACAACTCCCCCATCCTTAAAAAAAAATTTGTCCTCAAAATTTGAATGTACTTCAGAGTCGAATGGGTGGAAATAGTGCTTCCGCATTGCATCTTCTTCTTCCCATGTAATCTTTTCGACGTCTTAGCTTCGCCAGATTACTTTCACATAATCAATATTCCTGCTCCAAAGATGTTGTACCTTCTAACTGGTGATTTAGGCTGGTACCACTTCAAAAATTAAGTCCTCCATCAAATCTGATGGATCCGCGGTCAATGTCCATGATGGTCTCCAACATACTCCATTATTAAAGACACGTGAAATATGTCATGCACACTAGACATGGATGGCGGTAATGCTAGTTGATATGCAACTTTTTCACACCTCTCTACAATTTTATAAGGTCCAAAACATATATAGGACATAACTTTCCCTTCTTACCACACCGTTTTAAACCACGCATAAGTGATATCATCAAGAATACTTTATCACTTATGGTGAACTCGAGGTCTTTGTGTCTTTTGACAACCATGAGCTGTTTTAGCCCTTTCCTTTTGATTTTGTTTGCCACTCAATAGGTTTCTTCAACAGACTCAAGTCTAACAATTTCTCGTTCTCCTACTTCATTCCAAAATAGAGGAGTTTGACATTTCCACCGTACCATGCTTTATAGGTGACATCTATATGGTAACTTGATGGCAAAATTAATTAGAGATAACTTCTCAACTCAAGCTCCTTTAAAATCAATCTCACAGGCTCAGAGAATACCTCCTAGGATCTATATATTTTGCTCCGACTATCAGTCGGTTTGAAGGTGAAATGTTGTACTAAACTTTAACTTTCTTCCCATCGCTTTCTGTAGTCCCTCCCAAAACTTTGAGGTAAAACGTGAGCCTCTATCCGACACCATGCTCTCAGACACAACATGCAATCAGATAATATTATCCATATACAGGTTAGCTAGCCATTTCAAAGCATACCGAGGTCATATAGCAATAAAACGAGCTGTCTTCATAAGGCGATCAACAATCACCCAAACGGCGTCAAGGGAACTAGGAGTCAGTAGTAAACCGGTGACATAGTCTATTGTAATGCAGTTCTACTTCCAAACTAGCTCCAATAGTGGTTGTAGCAAGCCTGCTGTTCTTTGTCTTTCAGCCTTTACTTGTCGATAATTCAGACACTAGAACACGCACTAAGCCACATCTGTTATCATTCATCTTTATCAGTACAATCTCTTCAGGTCATGTTACAATGGTATGTGTGTGGTTTGATATGGTGGGTACGACCTATACAAGATCCTGGTTGAACTGTTGGTTTATGAACAGTTTATCACACCACTAGTTAGTCCAGAAGTGGGGTATAACATCTAGGGCTCAGGGGTACTACATCCTTTTCCTTTGTCTCTTGCCACTTGGGCTGGGTTATCAACTGTCAACTCAGAGGGTTTGAATGATTTACCAGTTCGGGTCTTAGCCATTGGCGCATCGTCATACCTGGGAATGAAGAACTCCAGATGGTCAAATTTACTGCCCAGATTGGCCACTTGCTGTTCATCCTCCATGTAAATAATCAAGGTCTCTTCTTTCTCTAGCTCAACTGTTGTGCTTGCTACATCCTCTAGAAAATAAACCTCAAAATCGTACACCGACTCATGCTTGACCGACATCATATTGACATGGTCAAAGAAAGTTTCCTACTCAGTGTGACCAAAACTAGGTGATCTTGAAGCTGACCTTTGCTTACTTGCTGAGCTAAACAAATTTGGTTAAATTGAATAGTTTGACATGCTCCTCATATCCGAACCGAAGATGGGTGAAACTGAAGTTGTGCTATGCTCATCACTAGAGTGAGTGTAACTGAAAGGGTAAAACAAAATCTCTTCTTCTTCTTCTTCTTCTTCAATGCAATTAACTAAATGCTAAGGGAGTGGGTTCTTAGTAACTGACGCCTATCATTCTGTACTATAAACTATCCAACCTCCAGGGCACCCTGTAAGGCATTCTTCAAAGCATAACAGTACTCAATGCCATGACCTTGTTGATTGTGAAATTTGCAAAACCAGTCATGATGGAAGTTTATAGGTAGGGGATTTGGAAATACCATGGGCTTAAGGGACTTTAACTTTCCAGCCTTCATCATCTTCTCCATTATAATCTCTCTAGGTAGACCTAGATCTGTGAATTGTCTTGATTACCTCTGAGGTGTAGGGCTGTAACTTCCTTCAATCAAGAGGGGCACAGACACTGTAGCTGTAGCAGATACGCTCTTGGCATGAGGAAAGGTGACTGAACTAGAGGCTTTGGAAGTATTAGCTCGCTTACTTGACCCAGCCTCAGTTACTGCCTTCTCATCTTTAATTGAAATTTCTCCTTTGTTAATTACATCTTCAATCTGTTGTCCTGTCGTAATCAATGTTTTGAAGGTAGTGATGCCCTGCTCGAAGATGAAACTCTTATAAGACGCGGACAAACCACACATCATCATCATTACTTGCTCCTTCTGTGAAGGCCTATCCCATATATGAGATGCTATTGCCCTGAGCCTTGCTAAGTATGCTGTGAAATCCTCCTCTGGTAATTGCACTATCGTTTCTAAATATTTCCTATGGGTTTTCACCTTCGTGTTGTACAAATAATTCTCTATAAAAGCTGTGGTGATATTGACCCAAGACTTAATCTCGGAAGGTTTTGGATGCATGAACCACTTGTGGGCCCCACCAAACAAAGAGAATTGGAAAACTTGTTTTAGCTTATCATTTGTGAAACCTCTACCTATCCTCAATATAAAATAGCGAATAATCCGCTTTGATCTGTTTATAATTTATATATATTATTTTGTTAAATAACCTATTATTCTATTCCTTTGCATATGGGTGGGGAATGGAACATTAGTCAGTGTGGATAATCGAGAGAGATGGGACAGTCTTGACGGGTTTATATATATATTTTTATTTTCTTTTCTTTTGATGCTTATTATACTATTCTGTCTCACCAACCTTTCTATCTTACAAACTTACTGTAAATGGTTTTGCCAGATGAAAGTTTGATGGAGACAATTGAACCACACCCAAAGAGAGATCAACTTGTAGCATCAGTAGCTATGGTTTGTTGAGTGAAAAATGGGTGGAAGAATTAGAATCTTGACGGTCCTCCTCATCAAAATTTCTTATTTATTAGGGCTTTTAGGGAAAATGCACATCTATTTTGTGGAAGATTACGGTTTCTTTTTCCCCAAATGCCTAATCGATTTCTGCAAAAGGGAAGGAGAGGGACTTTGTCAAGGGGCGAAAATGAAGACAGTCCTGTGCTCTCTCCGGTGTTGTTTCTTTCTTCTCGCAAATGTTATTATTAATTTTTTTTATCCTAATTCATTCTGGCAACTTGTTTCTTCTTCGTTTCCGGCAGCTTCTTCTTCTTCTCCAGCAGTTTCTTTTTCTTCTTTTCTGGCAGTTTTGTTTCTTCTTCGTTTCTGACAGCTTTGTTTCGTACTGAGTCGTGCGATTTCCCTTTTCCATTTTCATTTACTTATTGATTGTTTCACCACTGCAATGGTGTTCTCATTTTGGATAATGTCCTGACTTTTGCGTTTACAAGGACTGCAAGCCCTTCGTAACCCTTGTGGTCCTGTATTACAGATTTCAGAATCGAATCAAATTTTAACCAGAAATCCGGTTAAAACTTGAATTCGAATTCGAATTTGTTTTTTTTTATTTTAAAATCCGATGAATTACAAATGGGTATTTGGTAAATGGATTCGAATTCGAATATGATGTATCTGATTCGAATTCGATCCAGTTACATCTCTACTAAAAAAACTTTAAAGACACTTAAAAACTCCCTAAGTTATTTTGATTTTCTAATCGGTTGGAACCATCAATTTTCTATTTAAAGTCGAATCTAAAAAAAATTCATTAATTAAAACTAAAACCGAACCAATTAATCAAGCATTACTCACGTGATCCATGTCAATGGTGCCATAGGCCCACATTGCTGTGTTTAACCTCCCCACTCGCGATATACTTCTCTCTCTCTCTCTCTCTCTCTCTCTCTCTCTCTCATACTGTGTCCATTGAGCTATAAAATCAGGCTGAGGTAAAAAAATTGTCTTTCAGTCGTTAGCTCCTCTAGCTATAATAAACGGTTGAAGTTCACCTAACATGCATACTGATGATAGATAGATACGATTTGCTCCATTCAGTATTTGGGCCATAGGGCTAATTTGGTATTTGGGTCAGAGAACCGAACAATGTAAGCATCCAATGGGACCTGAATGGCCATTGTTCTTTCTTTTAGACAAGTGGGTAGCTCAGTGGGCAAAAGCCCCATGCGTGGGAATGGATGGGGAAAGTTGAGAGCAGATCAGGAAACCACTACCGCTATGCCCTTTATCAACAACGCATTAATTTTTTGAAACACCTTAGAAAGTCATGAGTTTAATTCTACTTGACCTACCGATTGGAGGGAAAAAAAATATCTAATAGGTATTTCATATAACAATTAAGGAGATGAGGGGAAATGCTCACAACGTGGGTCCCATTGAAGATATCTATTCTTGTATACCTATTTATGAATTGTGGTAGATTCACAATACAGTGGTGTTGTGGGAACCCTCTCCCTAAAAGGTTTTAGAGACCTCTTTTGTATCAATGAAAGGATTGATGCAAAATGATATAACTCTGGACCTTATGATCACTTCAAACCAAATTGCAATTTTACTTTAATTGAATTAAACTTCTAGGGAGAGGTTCGGGGGAACAATCTTCTAAAATGGGCTTTTATGGATGGTTGGATGAAGGGAAGGTATCAAGAAAACTTTAAATATATGGGGGGGGGTGTATCTTTTCGAAGATGACATGCTTCAGATCATGGGTCTCCTTATCTGAAGAATGGGTCTCCTTATCTGAAGAGTGGACCAAGAAAACTTTTAGTATATTAGGATAATTTAAAAACCTTAAACTTCCTATGGGCCCAAGCCATGCTTTGTAAGAATTTATGAATCAGAAAATATTAATGAAATATTGACAGTTGACATTAGAATGGCATGCTACCTTCCTATCAATTCTATACATTTGTAGTCCAAGGACCAAGATCTAGAAACATATGAGTCACGATTGAGAGAATGAAATAGCAGCGACCCCATAGTATTAAAATTGGTTGTACGGGGTATTGTCATGGGAGCTTTGGTAGTATTTATCCCTTCAAACATAGTTAAATTTGGAATTATCATAGTGGGTAGTTATCCATGTAACAATAGAATGTGATGTTTTCGAAAATCACAAGTTAAATCTAGGTCATTCATTTTTAATTCTAGACATTCAAAGTTGGGAGAATGCTTAGTAATGTTTAGAGAACTAATACGCATGCATGGATATATATGAGATATATACCAATACAAATAAGATATTTATTTGTATTAGAACCCGAAATTTGACATGTGACTCATTTGGATTATGTTCTCTATATCCAATAGGAATAGAAACATCACCTTTCAACATGAAAAAATAGATGCCTGGTGGCATTTGACAACAATAATTTGTCTTAATTTATTAAAGAGAAGGGAAACCATTGTAGATAATAGTTGTCTTGTAGGTCCATTGAAGATATCGATTCTTGTATACTGTTGGAATACTGGGAGCTCGGGTTGTCATTGCTGGCAATTGTACAGAGGTGTTACAGCAGTACTGGTACTAACATAGAGTTCTAATCGAGTTTACCGGATGGTGAAAAGTTTTACCCATTTAATTCACTTCATTTTTAGGATTTTTTAAAACACTTTTGGATACTCAAAAACTAAAAGTTTTTCATTTTACTCCCCTTCGCTTTACTTTCACCTCTGTTTGGTTGTAAGGAAATTGATGTGAATGGAAATGAAATTTTCAAACCTAAAAAGGAAATTTTGTTATCATTAGTTGTATGACTATGTCATTAACTCCAAATTGTTCCATATTTGGTTATTACATCTAAGTCCCTTTGATTTTTTTTTTTGGGTAAAATATCCCTTAGATTTTAAAAGTAAAACAAAAATTACATTTGAAAAGTCTCACTACTAAATATGATATGAAACTTAAGTAATTTATACAATCATGTTGACAAATGATTATAAAAGTTTCTTTTTAGGATTAATAATCTTCACTTCCCTTCCCTCTAATTTTCCTTCCAAACAAGGAACCTAAGGTCTAATATTCATGTAGTCTGTTTTCTTCTTTCCATCATCATTTAGACATGTATTTCATCCTGGTCTCCAATCTCAATTCTGAAAATTTTTGGCTTTTAAATCATATGCATATCTTGTTTGAACTACTACAACCAAGCTTGTATGGTACAGAGGCATTCTGAAGTTATGTCAAACAGGCAATTAGGCCAGCACTGATTGAGCTTTACCATTCTCCACAGAGAGACCAATTTTGTCCCATTTTGTGCGTACTGTAATTAGTAGCAGGGCACATGCTTGGCAGGAGAGGCCACAGATCAGACCAATCCACAATCCCTATATCATATGAAAACAAGTAAATCTGGTTAGATCTTTACTATTCACCTAAGTGTGTTTTCACATTTAAAATTGATCATCACCTTAGCATATAATCCCATCTTAAAACCCAGGAGAACTGCTATTGGGGTGCCAATGCCATAAAAAGTTGCCAAATTGGTCCATGCTGCTAAGTGCTGCCAGCCACATCCTCTGGACACCCCTGCAGAATTAAGATTTGTATATGCATCAATGGATTTTTCTACTTGTAACAAGGGCAGTTACTATCCTTTTCAATGATAGATTTTATCAGTCCTCAAATAAAATATCAAGCTATGGATGCCATTTACCTGATAAAATGCCTTGTGCTGAATCGAATAATATGGAGACTGCAAGCAATGGAGTCATGGAAGCGAATTCTCTCTTTATAATAGGGCTAGTGGTAAAGAAGCTTGCCCAGATATTGTGACCAAATGCTAAGGATAGAATAACTGTAAGAGCCAGAAAGATAGAAAGCTTGAGGGTCACTGCGATAGCATTCTTTGCTCGAACTGGATTACCTGCTCCCAATTCATTCGACACTCGTGTGCTGTTGTAGCAGAATTTCCCATTTAATATTTATTTGGTTATGGACTAAAGATGGAAGCAAGTTTGCATCTAATAGAAATTAAAAACAAATCATTAATACAATTTTGTCTTTAAATGTACCTGACTGCAGCACTGAAACCATAAGTAATCATGTATGTGACAGCTTCTGTATTCACACTAAGCAGGTAATACAAAAAAAATCCATCAGGCTCAACCCACAAAAGAATCCAAGCTTATAAAATCCAAAGTGAATATAGAAATAGAGGGAAGAAAGTATACCACATTGCTATCAGTGATGTGCTGCTTTCTGAATTAGGTAACAATCCTGCTAGTAACACCAAAATTTCAAAAGCACAGTACTCTAAGCTGAAACAATACCCCGAATTATTAGAAAATAGTCGAAGAAAAAGCAGGAAAGAGTGAGATCTTGATTAAATTCCAATTTAAAAAATTTGAAGAAACTGGAGTGGAAATCTTGTAATGTATTTGTAAAGTTTCTGTTCCAAAAGTTCAAACTAGTAGGTAGAGGAACTCCTATAAACATAAGGGGGGCCGTAGACAATTTGGTAGTTAGTACTGTAGGACAAAATTTTTTCATTCTTTATTAATATATTCCTTAAAAAAAAAGGTACTGTAGAACTAAACCCCCGACGCTATTCCCCCTCACGTGTGGAGGACGTACTGGGGATATGTTGAGACTGGAGATGGCAAAAATTTGTTCTGATATCATATAAAATTTTCATCTCAAAAATTTGAACTAGTAAATAAATAGACTCCCAAGAATATAAGGTAAGTTATAGATTAACCGGTAGTTGGTGTAGGACTAAACTCCTAACAGTGTTGAGGTTATTTAGACTTCTGACATATGAAGAAGTTAAGGTGCTAACTTCGGTTGTCACTTACCACACCATAACAGCAGAAGGAATCGCCAGCTTCAAGTTTGGTAGTACATAGCGGATGGAGTCCTTTGAAATCCCTTTCCATGTATCCTTGAATTCATCGGCGCAGTTCACATAGAGAGCCAACACGAGAAACGAAATCCATAGTGATATGGTAGCTGCCAATGGTGCCCCCCTATATCCCAGAGGTGTGAGGAAAACTAATGTGTAAGTGATGCCAACATGGATGGCTAAGGGAATCACTGAGCACACAACTAGTGGTATAATGACAGTCTGTGTTTGCAGAAACCTGAGGACGCATTGCAGGAAACCATATGCAAACAGCCCTGGGATCAGAAGCTTCATGTATAAGGCGGCCAATTTTGATACTTGAGGTTCTTGATGAAGCAAAATCAGTATGGATTCTGAATAGAACCATAAAAAAGATACCATCACAGAGAACAAGAAGGCTATGATGATTGAAGATTGTAGATAACTTCCCAACATTTTGTATGACTTTGCACCATAAGCTTGTCCACAGAATGTTTCAAGTGCCCCACTTAGACCAGTCTGAAAAATGCAAAATGTAGGGACAAATCATGGAACTTCCCCAATGGAAAAATGAAATAAAAAAGGAAAAAAAAGCAAATACTGAGATTTTACAAGGGAATCAATTAATGTGCTAAACTTATCTCTGTACAATATGAGAACATGAATGTTTTTTTTTTTTTTTTTTTTTATTTATTTCGTCAGTAACTTTTATAATAACTTCTAAGTCTGTTTGGAGCACATGCAGCATATCTGCATTGCTAATGTTCATTTCATTGGTTTCTGTCTAAGTCATATTTTTTTTTCCAAGCGAAAAAGCAGATAAAGGAAACCACATGAACGAGTGCCCCACAAGAAGTTTACATGTGGCATGCACACGCCTTATTTCCTTCCAGAATTGTGGTTATCCATGTATGGATCCACAAAGTTTGGTGGGTTTGGATTGGTTGGTTTTCCCGGATTCGGATCACCGGTATGTACAGCTATTCTTTATGTGATCTCATCAGAGTCTATGTAATGTGGAATCTATATTTAGAGTGCAGGTCCCACTTCTAGAGTGTAAGACCTACTGAATATAGATAGTAATGAAATCTCAAGAAGAATACAAATATATGTTGGTGGATTCAAATCCTCTCCTCCAAGAGAATCTAGAGGAGAGGTGGCGTCCCCTATTGGATGGGGATTCATCCGAACCCTCCCTTCAAGCCGATACCGAGTCTACAAGTTGAGCCGACAGGGGGTGTCGGCTTGGATGGAGGGTTTGGGCCAGGTATTGTCCATCCAATGGGGACACCCCCTATCCTCTAGATTCTCTTGGAGGAGAGGACTTGGATCCATATGTTGGTACAGTCATTCTTTATGCAATCCCATCATCATATGGAACCCAAATTTAGAGTATGGGTCCCAGCTTTAAAGTATAAAACCTATTAAATATGGATAATAATGAAACTTCAAGAAGAATACATGTATATACTGATAAGTTAACTATTCTTGACTTTTCGTGAACGAATAAATTTACCTTACGTCCAAAAATGCAGCACTTCTAAATATGAATAGAAAAATATCCGACGAGACAGCTGTTTTAACCCAAAAAGCAGAGTTGCGGCTAAATCCTAATCTCATTGGTAGATACAAAATCATATAAAACTGGAAAAAGGTTTGACTGATACAAAATCAACAAGGGGTCCTGAGAAGAACCAAAATGTAAATTCATGCACCTGTTCCAAACATGCAACTTGGAACGCCAAAGTCGTCGAAAGGAATAATTTAGTCGACAAACAAAATAAAGACAAACATTTAAAGAAAGTTATTATATAAGAACGATAACATCTATGACGGAATTACAGATTAGTCAATGAATAATGGATCCTAAACTCATTGACAGATACAAAATCATATAAAGCTGGGAAAAGGATTGACTGATACAAAATCAACAAGAGTTCCTGATATGAACCATAAAATATAAATTCATGGACCTGTTGCAAACTTGCAACTTGGAGTGCCAAAGTCGTCGAAAGGAATAATTAACTCGAGAAACAAAACTTAATAAAGACAAACATTTATTACATAAAAAAGAAGATTAGATCTAGGACGGAATTACAGAGTAGTCAATGAATAATGATCCGTCCAAAGCCAACAAATTTCCATTCTTGAAAAGGTGGGATGTGGGTGGAGAGTGGTCCTAAAGAAAAATAAAATGACTGATGGATCAATGGTACTGGCTGAAACTAGAGGTGTGGGTGTCGTAAATATAATTCCAGCCCATTAAATTTATTTCTTTCATTCGTTCTAATTATTAAAAAATAAAAATAAAAACTCAAGCTG